>VZTL01049725.1:25206-35862 GCA_013400535.1 Scopus umbretta | reverse complement strand
GTTTTGGTGGGGGGGGGGGGGGGGTGTTTTTGTTGTGGTTTTCTGCTGCCCTCCCCCCCAAATAAGGATGTCAGGCCTAGATCCATTAGGAAGGACAATAACTATTCTGTATAAATATCTCTGCCATTGGTCTCTAATAGTCAGATCTTTATTTTCTGTTTTTATTATTTTTAGATATTGGATGCACTGTAGCATAAATACAGAAGTGGATGGGTATTTTCAACCACTCTAACATTCAAGTGACTTATTTTTGTATGAAGAAAACGGGTTTGTCAATAGGCTGCTGTTGGTACTCTGCTTCACTAACATCTAACAAAGAAAAATTTAATTTATATTACTACTGTCAATCAGAACAAGAAATAGCTGAAGTTTGTTGTTTGGGAGTTCTGGGTCCTTGGAATATTAAGCCCCTGAGATTAAGATGAGTAAAGAAAAACTGGGGTACTCGGCATTATCAGGTGATTTTAGTCTTAGTCATGATTTATATACCAGAAAAATAGACCTATAGCTAACTGCATTGCATTGCATTTAATTCACATCATTGAAAGTTTCCAGTTAGGTACTGAAAGCTCTTCCCAAGCAGTAAAAGTTAAAGTCTCTGGGGAAAGTTTCTGACAAGAACAGTCCTGTCAGCTTCTCTTTGGCATGCTTAAGGCCTGTAAACCACTTTCAATGGAGCTGTCTAGCATTATTTACCAAATAACTGGGAGTTCATTTCCTTTTTAAAAATAATATAAAATACCATATTTTTCCATTTCTCACCCATTTTTAAGTTAAAAGAATTAGTTATTTAATCCAGTTTCATTAACAATGATATATGTGAAAAATACCTATTCAGGGCAATATAAAATTCATAGCTAACCAGCTTTCAAAGTATAGATGAAACTCAGGACATCTCTGTTTAATTGACTTCTAAGAACATAAATTTGTCTGACTGATGGACAGGTGACACTGCAATGTTGCCTTCTCTCGCAGTATTGTGACAAGATGAAAATAATTTAGATTTATTGTAATGAATGCTGATGCCAAACATTCAAGCTGAAAAATAAAGACAGACATACTCATCCTGCAGCTCAGTTCCTACAGAAGTACTAATTTGGAAATCCTAGAAATCGCCATGACAGATAGTTCACTTATGCCTCATTTCTTAAGCAACATTACTTCAAAGGTTAGACTTCACATTAATCAATACCTGTAGACAGAGCTTGCTTATGCACCCGATTATATTTCTGGGCACAATTATATACTTTGTGATTAACAAAAAGAGTACAGTGACACTAGTTTCAGTAGAATGGAAGCTTATTAAAGAAGAGCTAAAATGTTTGGGGAAAGAAAAGTGAGCATAAAAGTATCTAAAGTCCCAAACCATCCTAAGTACTGGGAAATCACCTGATAGCCTCATGTCCTATCACTGGTCACCAGAGAGAGGAAATCAGCACCTCCGCCTCCTCTGCCCCTCTTGAGGAAGTTGGAGACTGTGATGATGAGGTCTACCCCTCAGTCTTCTCTTCTCCAAGCTGAACAAAACGACCTCAGCTGGTCCTCATAAATCTTGCTCTTGAGACCTTTCACTATCCTGGTCGCCCTCCTCTGAACACACTCTAGTATTTTTGATGTCCTTCTTGTATTGAGGCACTCAAAACTGCATACAGTACTCGAGGTGGGGCCACGCCAGTGCAGTGTAGAGTGGGACAACCACCTCCCTCAAACAGCTAGTTGTGCTGTGCTTGACGCACTCCAGGACATGTTTGGCCCTTTGGCTGCCAGGGCACTCTGTTGTCTCATATTCAACTTGTCATTGACCCAAGCTCCCAGATCTCTTTCTGCGGGGCTGCTCTCCAGCCTCTTGTCCCCCAGTTTGTATGTATAACCAGGATTACCCTGTCCCAAGTGGAGAATGTGCACTTGCTGTTGTTAAATTTCATACGGTTGGTGACTGCCCAGCTCTCTAGTCTATCCAGATCTCTCTGTAAGGCCTCTCTACCCTTGAGGGAGTCCATAGCTCCTCCTAGTTTAATACTGTCAGCAAATTTACTTAATGTACATTCAATTCCTGTGTCCAGACAATTTATAAAAACATTAAAGAGCACTGGCCCTAAAATTGAGCCCAGGGGAACCCCACTGGTGACTGGCCACAAGCCTGATGTAACCCCATTTATTATAAATCTTTGAGCCCGACACATCAGCCAATTGCTCATCCAATGTATTATGGACTTGTCTAGGCGTATACTGGACATTTTGTCCAGAAGGATACTGTGAAAGACAGTATCAAAAGCTTTGCTAAAATCCAAAAAGTCAACCTCAAAAATCAACGTCAACTTTAGTAAGTAACTCATCTAACTACAATCACCTCCACATCACTTTTTCCACATTTCAAGCTATGGTATTATTTTCCAAACAGGATACCAAGAACAGGATACAGCCTATGAAGGTATTCTGAAAGCTTTATCTAAGTGCCTTATTCACAGTATATGGAAAGCAAATCATGAACCACAAGTTAGGACAGTTTTGGTTTCCACACCCAAATGAAAATCAGCTCTGAGTAAGGAATAAGTTTGAGACCACTGCTCTAATTACAGAGCCAATTAAACACACTTGCAAAATCCACCTGCAAGGACATCCAAAAAGAAGATACTGTCAATGTAATTTAATGCATTAAACATTTAAAGCACTTCTCATATAATATTCAATAAACAGAAAGGTGAAATATGTTTTCTTTTTATGCAGTCCTTCTGTTTCTCAGCAGATTAACTCTACTTTTCAATGCAAACAAAACAAGAAAAAAATAAAACTAATTTGTGTGTGGATCATTACACACCAAAACCCAGCAAAGAAGTATGAAAATAACTGCATAAAAGACACTGTTACAATTCAAAGGCCTGACTGTGTAACACCTGCAAAACAACTGATGATGATAAATATATTTTAATTTCTAAAAGCTGCACACAATAGCATAAAAAGGTTTTCAAATGGAGATGGAAAATAAAGGACACTAAGAAATTTTAACAATTCTGAAATATATCTCAGAATTAAAATTAAGACTTTAAGCAAATAATAATAATAAACATCTTTTAGGACTGGTTTTTAAATGTATTTAAATGCTACTTTTGAAAACCTAAACTGAAAAAGAAGCATAAATTTAAAGAGGGTTTGTATTTAATTGTGTTGCCTATCAAAAACAGTACAATTCTAAGCTGCTTTATTTATATAAAGAGAAAATATTTTTTAACTACAGAACACAAGGACAACAGCAGAGGAACTACCCATATCTTGTAAAATCTACACAATGAAAGAATAACAGTATAAAATTGAGGAAAGGTAAATTGCAGCTAATTAGCCATCTGAAATTATTTCCTAATATTAATTTCTAATAAGGCTGCAGAAATGAGACAAATTCTTAATCTCTTACAGAGAAGTACAAAAAGACGTAGGGTGATGAACTGTTCCTAGTACTTACAGGGCCACATCTCTTCCAGCTGTAGGCACAAAATTTAAGAGAATAATCAGGGAACTGAATTTATTAATTTATGATACAAAATGGTTTGTGGAAAATGGTCTTGTTCCCTAAAACTCCATAAAGTGAGAAGTCAGAAGAACCACTTTTGTGATATCAATATGGTATTGATAGCCCACTAGGACATGATTTGGATGCTTTCTATGCACAGAACTGGAAAACCAAGCTCTACCAAAATCCATGTATGTTAATATGGATAACCAGCAAATTATCTGGAAAAGTCATTTAATACATCAATAACATACATCATATTGACATGTAGGTGACAGAAGAAAAATGTTATCAAGTAGAGTCCCTCCCCAACTTGGATAACTTGAGGTTGCAGATAATCCACATTTCTACTTTTAGGGAACAAAATGTGTTTCTCAAAATTTTCTGTCTTATTACATTTCACCCACAGGAAATATGATATACCAGAGGATAGTAAAAATATTATAATGTACAGTACACAGCTAATTAAAACATTCTATAAGATGAATGCATTCTCAAAAGCTGTCCAACTCAGCAGATTTACTGTATACAGCCACTCCATCATTATTAGCGTTTTTTAAAAAAAATGTGAAAAATTCAGTGCAAAACTATTTTTTTTAATTCTCTTTTTTCCCCCCATGTTTTGTAGGCAGATTTACTCCCTGGAATGTTAAGGAAGCAAGAATTAAGTCTATTACAGGAAATTTTTATAATTGTTTCTAGAGTTCTTGATTGGATTTGCCACTAAAGTACAAATAGCTGTTCTCCATTTGAAAGAGAATTCCTTCATCTTCTTCTAAACTTTTAAGATAGGTCCCTTTGTTCTAGAAAATATTGTATAAAATATTTTTTTTTTTAGAAAATTATTCTAAAACTCTATGCTAGCTGGAGCACTAAATCACAATAATGTGCATGAAAAAGTATCCCAACAAACAATGAACCTGACATTTGTGTTTGTGTTGGAGAGCATACACTTGCAAATCTAAGCTCAGCCAACCAGTCCTCCACAGCATGGGGAGCAACATTATATTGAAATCCCTATTGACAAACTTTTTGTTTTGAACTGAACGTGATCCCGACTGCTTGTTGTCATGAAAGAGCTAATGCAATTTTCCATGTAAATCGAAGTGTTGATAGGCACGTCCTGAGAAATTTCCAGTGTGAATAACTGTATTCTTTCTCTTCCTGTCTTTGACAGATACTTAGTATTGCCTTGTGGAGTTACTAGCTACCAGAGGTGGTTACAAATCATTGACAACCTGAACATTAAGGGGAAGCTGCTTTGTACTGGCAAATGTTATAATATTCACAAAACTGAAACACCAAGATTTTTTTTTCAGTATAAAATGATTATTCATGGTCATAAATAAATTAAAACACTACAAATTACATTTTTGGAATAGCTTCCTACTTAGCTTTATGTTAATATCTTCTTTTGGAAGACCTTTACTTCACTTGTTGTGAAGGATTTTTCCTTTGTGAAAATCAAAGTAGAATAAAAATATTTTTTTAGGAATGTAGAACTCTGAATTTAATTTTTAGCTTCAAAACTATTTTGTTAACAGAGGAGTGAATTTCACCACCACCAAACAGAGAAAAAGATATTCTGCAAACATGGTTGTCATCTTCTGAGAGCGTCATTCAAGCCTGCTAGGTTAATTACAGTTTAGAAGTCACTCAGTCATGTAAAATTCCAAACCAACTGAAGCATCAAATAAGCAATAGGACCGCCATTATATGACTCTTTAGACTAGAGTTAAACAGCAGCATAAGTGTGGGAAGTGAGCTAATACCTTTCAGTCTAGTGAATTCACTTAACTGTTTACCAGGGGCCATATCAACATTTAATACACTAAGTACAACCTTATGTTATCTTGATTTTATTGCATTGCTGCTTGCAGAACAGGCTTGAATTTAACTAGTACATGCCACTGAAACTATATGAGAAAATTTAAGTGAATGCCACAGTTAAAAAAGAAAGGTAAATTATGAACTTCCTGAATACAAAGTTTGTCAGAACTTCATACTCTCCTTTCCCAAAGCAAAATTTGATACTGTTATTTAGCATATTCAAAGATATTAAAATTTGATTTTAATAAAAATCCAGAGTAGTAAGATAATAGGGCTTAAACCAGTATCTAGATCAGACAAAAAGTAATTGGATATTTTAGAGTGCAAATGTCATTGCAATTTGCAGACAACTTCAAAAGGGTATTGTTGTTTTTCCACCAGCAAAATTGAGTGACACCGAGGACAGACATGAGTGAAACTGTATAAAGTCATTCCAGCTAGGCTTATCAAACAAGCAACTATTCCTAAGTATGTGCAGGTTTTCCACCCAACACTTATATGTGGGTGGATTTTCTTATATTTGATCATTTGTCTGGTATTTTAGATGTGCAGATAAAACAGAGAGAACCTACTCTGTCCACTCCTACTACATGATCAGATCAATGCTTTGCCTTGGGCTTTGAGCATGAGCAGGAACAAAAAGTGAATCACACAAAAAGGTGTGGGCTTGGAGCACAGCAGCCTGCCAGCCCGCAGTGAGCTCTGCCTCCACCAGCTGCATTAGCTCCTTGAAGTTGCAGCACATTTGTCCA
The DNA here is from genome assembly GCA_013400535.1 of Scopus umbretta. Lineage (NCBI taxonomy): Eukaryota > Metazoa > Chordata > Aves > Pelecaniformes > Scopidae > Scopus > Scopus umbretta. Next base: position 29,775 of record VZTL01049725.1, on the reverse strand, counting down.
GATTGCCACCACTGAAAAAAACTTTTTTCCATTAACCAAGTTACTAGAGTGAATGTTCTGTTGTTATTCAGTCCAAAATAGTACATCCATCTGCTGAAACAAGCGTATCATTAAAATATTTATTGTTATATAAGTGATATATTCCATACTGTTCCCTTGTCAATTTTGGATGGTGTCAAGCCAAATTCTCTTCTGGGGCTTCCCTTCAGTATAATTTAGATCAGCTCATGATTCAGCCCATTATTTGGCTATTAACAGGCATAAGATACTGAGGGGATGTGTCTAAACACATAGAGAAACAATTCAGCTGCAAAAGGGCCCACTGACCATTATTTCCCAAACCATCCAATTTCAGCCAAGTCATCCTTGTGGAAACTCCAGCTTACACTGCAGGTCACAGCTTCTGTCTTTGTGTCTTCAAATAGGATCTGAGGTTGAGGACAAGGCTAGTTCACAAGGTTACATCACCCAGTCCAGATGCCAAACTCCCCTCTGTATCAGGCTTCCTCCCACTATTTTTAGTTTCCCAGTTCTTTAGCTCTTCCTCTATATTTTTTTTGACTCTGTCAGAAATATGGTAGTCCAAACTGTGGTGATAAGTCCTGAGACTATACAGCTTCAAACAGTCCTTGTTAGAACCTTTAGACTCACTTAATTTTTTTATTCTTAAATTTCAATTTCTTTTATGATTTTTTTCACAACTCAACTGGAGGTCAGCACCCCAGTATCACTATGTCTCCTAGCACCAGTTCAAAACACAGATTCATAGAATGCTGCTTGCCCTCTTTCCAGTTCTTTATAGTGTCCTGAAGTAATCACACAACTCAATTGTGCTCTGCAGGCTCCATATCAGATGTTAATGCAATACGAAACTACCAGAAACTGCTAAGAGAAGCAGTCACAGAGCCAGGGAACAAAATAATTCACAATGAGTGGATGCTTATACTTTTATTGACTTCTAGGCACATATAATAATGTTGTCTTCCTATGCAATCTTGTACTGCTGCACAGCTAAAGTAAACATTAACCAGAAGAAAAAAAAAGCTTTTAAAATGGTAACAGAAACTGTAATCCTGGATCCAGAAAAAGGTCAAGATATAAATTTGTCTGTTACAGAATCTGAAAAAAACCTTATTGCACAGGTTTTCATAATCTAGAAAGTACAGACTACAAAAAAGGGAGCTAATAGTATGGGGTTTTTTTTGTGAAATTACGTGTTTTTAACTACTGAATGTTCATTACATCATTGACATTAATTAATTCATCTGCAGTTTTGAATGGAGTGTACTTCAAGCAAGGAGCTGGTTCAGAAAAAGGATCTTGTAGAAGCTAGTGTCCACACTAAGACTTCAATATCTGGCTAGGCAACCAAGAGTTTGTTCTGATGACATGAAGGTACTAACTTGGGCTTTCATTGGATTGCAGGGTTGAGGTGTAATAGCCTGTAGGACAGCTATATTATTTCTGCAAGAGCACAAAGGTACCTTTGCCAACAACAGACTATAACAATGCATTCATTAACTTTCCCTGGTATCACTGATCACTAAACCAACCTGTATTCAAAACATTTTTTGTAGTTTTCATATTTCATGCTCATGTTGGCCACAGGATAAAAGTTACTACGTTTGAACTAAAATTGATTTTATAGACTAAGAGTTATGCTATTATTTAATGAAATATGTGGTTACTGATATTCCAGGAATAGCTACACATTTAGAAGAGAAGTTATGAATGTAACGTAGACGACTATGTGGACTGAAATCTGCTAAATAGTGGAAGAGTTCATGTGCTATTTCTTCAAGAGTACGTATTTGCTTGAGGGTTTTCAATAATGGCAATCACTGAAGTACCTAATGAAAAAAAAAGTCAAAAAATCAGAAGAGAAGTCTATCATTCTTCCTGCCTATAAAAACAAATGCATTTCCATTTGACATCTATAAAGAACTCTGCTACACTTTAAAAGTTAAGATGAGCTTAGTCTTGCATTTAAATTTTTCAAGGGCAAAAGTAGGAATCCAGCAAGCATGTCCTTCCCCGCAGGTAAGACAAGTGTTCCTATGACATTTGACAGAATTAACATTTATTTATATTGCTTATAAAACTATGCATTATTAATCAGCTTTTCACAGCCAAAATCCTGTGCTTTACATAAGAGTGATACATAACACTTTTCCCTAGAGAAGCCACTGTTCTCAATAAACAAAGAATCCAGGGAAGTCTGTAGCATTTTAGAAATATAAAATATTACTATGAAATATATGTAAATATATTTTGATACTTTGAGGTACAGTTACCAGATTAGGGTGGTTTTATTGACACAACTAAATTTAATTGAAAAAATTCTGTAGGTTGTCAACTATGTATATTTTTTTATTTATTATTTAAATGAGAAATGATTAGCAAATTTTTGGTGCTAATTCCTTGACTGACATAATGGCTGATGTAATAATTTTATGTATCACCCGCTTATTAGCATTCCAAAGAATATCAATTAATACATTAGCAAAGCATAACTCAGGGAAGGAGGGGGCAGTGAGAAACAATAAATGTTGTCTTAACTGCATTTTTCCCCAAATAAATTGATACAATAAGAGATGCTATGGATTTTAATTCTATAGATTTTATTTGTTTAACTCAAGTCCCTCATTCTGAAATGAGGAGATGTAACTATTTTTCTTCTTCTACTATCACACAGTGAGGATATGTCAAATACAGTATAATTATGTCAAATTCTTTTGGGAATTGAGGCATGCATTACACATATATTTCGCAGTACTGGAACTAATGGCTAGCTCTTAACCACTGCAAACCCCATATCTCTTTCCAAATGAAAATGCTCTCTTCTCATTCATAAATCTTTTTATCCTTATCTACACCTTTCTGGTGGAACCATCTTTGCAAGAGGGTTAAAATACAGTTTCTGTATCTAATTTAAAAGCTTTTATGCAAGTATATATGCTCTAAATCCAGAAGTGTCAGGATAATCCATACAAGCTTTATCCATTGCACATTCCTATATAATGCTCAATAACCTATAGTTGAGTTATATTATATAAAAATACATATGTGTCCTGGTTTCAGCTTAATTCAGAACTAATTTTTTTCCTAGTAGTTGCTATAGTGCTGTGTTCTGGATTTAGAATGAGAATAATGTTGATAGCACACTGATGTTTTAGTTGTTGCTCAGCAGTGCTTACACCAGTCAAGGACTTTTCAGCTCCCCATGCCCTGCCAGGGGCACAAGAAGCTGGGAGGGGGCACAGCCAGGACAGCTGACCCCAACTGGCCACAGGGCTATTCCATACCATACGGCGTCACGCTCAGTATAGAAACTGGGGGGAGTTGGCCAGGAGCAGCGATTGCTGCTCGGGGACGGGCTGGGCATTGGTCAGCGGGTGGTGAGCAACTGCATTGTGCATCACTTGTTTTGTATATTCTTTTATCATTACTATTATTACTACTTTCTCTTCCTCTGCTATCCTATTAAACTGTCTTTATCTCAATCCACAGATTACTTTTTTTCTTCCCCCCCGCCCTGATTCTCTCCCCCATCCCACAAGGGGGGAGGATGATCTGTGTTGTGCTTAGTTGCCAACTGGGGTTAAACCACAATACGCTATGAAGGCATCACTCTTGTGTCTGAGATGGGCAACAGCAGTGACGAGAAAGCCTTCATTTTTGTGTAGTATGGATATTACCTATATTATGGGCATAGTGGTGTTATAAACCTAAACCTGAAAAATCCGTCATTTTTCTAACACTCTATCACAGTCATGCCAGGCAGGGTGGGGTTGGGGGTGTCCCTAGTTAAGTAAATCTTTAAATGAATGAGTATAATTTTGGGGATTGTTCTGTGGTTAAGCTTATCACTTTACAGACAGCATGTGAAGCACCTGGAAGTACAAAGGAAAGAGAGAGCACAAAGCAGGGCTAAATAGCATAAAAACCAAAGAGAAATATTTCTGAACAGATGCTAAACTGCACTCTAGATTTAGATTAATAGGGAAATAATAGTAAAGCATCTGAAAAAATTTTAAGTAATCAGCACAAAGAGTTTGTTAAAGAAAAATAAAATTAGGTAAGGGAGGGAGAGAGGACCCCAGTAATCATCTAAAATCCTTCAGATAACATCTTTCTGTCAGTCCTACAGCTTTGCCTTTGCACCAGCAATTTCATATTAAATTTAAGTATCCTACTTACTTTATATAGCCCCTGTTACCATAGCATCTAACCACCAGTTACATGAAACATCAGGTTCCACAAGGTAAGAAAATGCCATAACACACATTTGGGAGGGGGAAGACAGACAGAGTGGTTAAGTGTCTTTCCCAAGGTCACTTATAAAACCCACTGCAAAGGAAGAAAATAAATGTGTGTCTCAAATTTCATACTCTTGTATTAAGTGTTGGACCACCTCTCCATTTTAAATAGAAAGGGAAGTACAGTGAACAAATACTAAGGCTAGCAACAGCTTTTACTCAATCTTTTTTGTTTGTTAGTTTGTTTGTTTGTTTTCTGTCTCTTCAATTAAAATAAAATAAAAATCTGTAGAGTTTTGACCCCAGGTAT
>VZTL01049725.1:9606-25060 GCA_013400535.1 Scopus umbretta | reverse complement strand
GGTGGGTGGGGAAAATAATCGTTAAAAAGAGAAACTGTATTTCTTGCTGAAGAACCCAACTGAAGTCCAATTACAAGGGCAAGTAGTGGTGTTTGAGAAATACAATGCATTGCCATTGCCTGTCAGTAATATTCCATTTTGGAAGAAACACCTTCTTGATAACAGTTGATTTTTCACTTTTCAGGAGACAGGATTTTTACAGAAGACTGGAGTAGAACAGTGCCAATTTAAGGTGAAAGGTCTACATACAGACACTGCCTAGGAGGAATTTTGGGCTGGCTTTCCATGTATACAAGTTATCAAGATGCTATCAGTCAAAAAAAAAGGGAGAGTCTCTCCTTTTCTGAACTTAAGCAAAGGTTGATCAGAGATTATATAGCAAAACATTTATATCATTTCTTCCTTGACAAAATCCACATATTCTCCAAATGGATCACTGAGATGTTGGTTGAAGTTCAGCCTTTTAATAGGTGAGTATATGGAAGCAATTAATTAGAAAAAGTATATCCAAAATATATCCCTATACTAACAATACATTCATTCAGTAGTTCACCAAAAGATGAAAAAAATGTTATTTGGCAGACCTTCCTTGAACAAGAATTTAGCTTGGGTCACAAAGGGAAGATTTCTGCCTCACTGCTTGGAAATAGAGGAAAAGTGAAAAGAGGAAGCATCCCTTAACAGCTCAGCACAGATATGTTTCAACAGGTTCAGGAAGTGTCAGGATGGACTGAATTATTGTTCTGTCTCTACTTGCTGCGAGACTCTCTTACCAGGAAAGCACATCAGCTTTCTGCATTTCTATTTCTTTAAAACTGTTTGTCCTGGTTTCAGCTGGGGTAGAGTTAATTTTCTTCCTAGTAGCTGCTATAGTGCTGTGGTTTGGATTTAGGATGAGAACAATGCTGATAACACACTGATGGTTTAGTTGTTGCTCAGTAGTGCTTACACTAGTCAAGGACTTTTCAGCTTCCCATGCTCTGCCAGGTGCACAAGAGCCTGGGAGGGAATGCAGGCAGGACAGCTGACCCAAATTAGCCTCAGGGCTATTCCATACCATATGGCGTCATACTGAGTACAGAAACTGGGAGGAGTTGGCCAGGGGAACTGGCTGGGCATTGGTTGTTGGGTGATGAGCAACTGCATCATTCATCACTTGCTCTGTATATTATTATTATCATTACTACTAATGCTACTATTTTATTTTATTTCAATTATTAAACTGTTCTTATCTCAACCCACAACTTTTCTCACTTTCTTACTAGGGTTAAACCATGACACTTCAACCAACTTTTGTGTCTATTTAGATATAGGCTTTTCAGAGCAGAAATTGTTCCTTATTACATTTTCCTGAAGTTTCTACCTGGCACTAGTCCTAGGTGGGGCTTTTGAGCAGCAATATAGTTCAATGCAGGAGTTAACTGTAACACAGCAATGAAGTTTTTTAAATGTGCCAGTGATTTGCCTTCAAAATATGTATTTACCACCAAATGAACCAACAAACTGAATCAATACAATCTGACTAGTAATACAAACCATGAGGCTTCTCTGTTTGTATTTGATGCATGGGAGCATTTGTTCCTTGACATGCACTGATCAGGATGATTTCCCTCCCCCTGTAGGTAAAAGTTTCCCCAAGCACTTACAAAGTCTACTCATATGAGTGAAGCTTTGAGAAACAGAATGGACCTCTTCTGACTGGGCAAAGGGAATTAAAAAAGCTACAGGAATAGATGCTGGAGCAGATTGAAACACAAAATTTGCTTGCCCTACAAAATAGACAGATGTTGCCATTGGAGTCAACTACACTGGCCTAACAGCTTGAAATGGTATGAATGAGAAGCAAATTGAATTAAATACAGAAATGACCAAACCATCCATAATTAAAGTTAATAAAGGAAAGATTCTGTGACAGAAATAGGAATAACATTAGCACTGGTTGCTAATAAAAACTTGTTGTGTTTAGATACAAATGTCCCAATGACAGTAGATCTGGTAGAAATGCCTGAACAAACAGAACTCCTCTTGGTTCCCAGCTGATATTTTTTAAGTGTTTCCCTAATGGGAAAAATATTGCCATCATATCACTGACACTCATGATTTCTCATGACAGAGAGCAGACAGATATAAAAATAATAAAACTTGTAAGTTGAGAAAACTGCTGATGTAGATCACACTTACATTGCAATAAATATAAGAGCAGGCATATAAAATATCCATAGAAAGTGCTACTGTAAACCTTAAAAATTTAGCAAGCCAAGAAAACATTAACCCTTGTCAAACTTCAATATCTTCTATTTTTAAGCGTTCATTTGGCTGCAAATGGCTGTCATCCCTAATCCAAGTACTGTGCTTGTAACACATGTTGCTTTAATAAAGTGATCTGTGCCAGAGATGCTGCACACAACAGCACAAGATTTACTGCTCCAATGTTCACCCTTTTTGATTTCAGCTTCTGCTCCTCTCAGTGGAAACTTTCTATTAGGCTGGCAAAAGCAGATTTCAAAACACAGTGCAACAGGCTTTGGCAGACCATTGAGGGAGTAGTTTAAAGGATAGTAGTGCAAGGCATGGACATCATAACTGACAGGATCCCCAAGGCACCTAAAATATATTGCTTTGAACATCTACTTCGTGACAGTTGTTTAGTGATCATGTCAATTACCAAGGACTAGCAGACCTATTTTGGAGCACTGCTTATAAATATATTCAAATTAACTGAAATTAGTCAATAATTCCAGTGACACAGTGGATTGGAGGACATCTTTATTCTTTTCTTCAACCACCAGTTGGCTTATTTGACAACTAGCAGCAGGGCTGGAAAAGCATGTTTCATGGCTGCAAGAGACCTAAGGACAGGGTAGGGTTAAGTAGACTTGTATGCAAGGAAAACCCAGTATCTGTTCATGGACAACTCAACTTCTGTTATGGTCTTCTGAAAAGGCTTTATTTTTACTAGAATTTTAAAGTAACATAAACTATTACCTTTACAAAAAGAGCAGAATACTTATTGTTAGATCATGAGACAATTCACAGAGTCAACTCCTGATCATGCTGCTATCTCCTAACATGACCCTGCAAATACTTAGTTTGGAGGATTACACTTTGAGTATTCTCCTTTTATTGCTAAGGGGGGTTTCAATATTCTGTGCGGACACAAGGTCCAAAATGGAAGCTCATTCTAGCACTTTTTGGTTAAGGACTGTAAAAAACATTACTCTGAGAAACCGGCACAACGAAAAACTCCCAAAAATTTTATAAACAAATATCAGAAGAGACATTGCACTTTTATCTGCTTGCCATCTAAAGTAGTTTCCATTTTGATCTGATGTGTAGAAATGCTAACAATACTGAAGGAACAACAGATAACTACCAACATTCAAAAAAAAAACAACAAAAGGGTACTTTCTGCTGAAATACCTTTTAATAGTTGAATATGGACTTGTATAATACCAAAAATATTTTTAATTTAGATTTGGTTCCTCTTAAAATATAATATGCACCACTACACCAAAACAGATAAGTCGTAACTATAGAATTTTTAAGTTAATAATTTAGAGATGCTAGGAGTATTATTTATTTGGAATTTATGCATACTGTCTTTGCTTTCCAAATATTGTTGCTGTCCTGTTCACAAAATTAAGGTACAAATGAAGATTTCTTTTTCTCTTACAAACAGGCCTAGATAAACAAAGAGGACATTTTGGTAACTGAAAAAGGCTCTACTGTGTAATAACAATAAAAACATCATTGGTGTTGAATTTAGAACTGTCTAAATTCAATAGGTTCAAACAGCAGGCGGGAAACATTAAAAGAAAATTAATCAGCTGAATCCAAACTGAGTGACAGGAGTTGGACTTTTTGCATATTCAGATATGATTCTAGAGATAACAGCTATTCCCCTGCTATTGTCAGTAACAACTTCATGTGAGCCACTAGAGACATCAATCCTTCCAGACCTCTCACCCAATTCATGCAACTACAGCAAAGCTTAAAAAAAAAAAAAGGCAAAAAAAAAAAGCCTACACACAGCACACCAAGAATTTACCTTACATATTTTATGACTGCTGACTTAGAAGAAATTGAATGTCTCTGCTTACTAGAACACAGTGGCAGTATTTGCTATTTATGGTACCATTACTTTCAAGTCAGCTGCTGTGTCTCTGGAGAAGCACTTTCATTATTGCTCCTAAATCAGAAATTTCTTTCTCTTTTTCTTTGACCTCCTGACTACAATTAACACCACTCAAAGCGCTTTCGTAAATATTTACGCAGACAGTTGCAAAACTGAAACCCCAAACGTAGGACTAGGATACAGGGGGTCAATACAGACAGTAAACAGGATTTAAAAGTCAATGTGCAGTGCTCTGCAGGGACCATTTAGAAGCAAGGCATATTGTATTTCCAAAAGGAAAATGAAAATAGTGTTAGGACAAAGTTATTAAAAAAAAATTAAGCACTACGATCTTCTTGCAGTGTAATCAGTTTGTAAAGGTGAAAGACAGACACCGTTAGGACATTTTGCTGGTTCTTTTGGACAGATTTCCGAACGTAAGCACTGAAATAAGTGCTTTGAGTTCAGTTAACTGTTTTTGTTACCTAAACCTTACTAAAGGAAACATTTGCAATACCAGGCATTTCTATACTCTTTTATTCAAGTTCTAGTAGTTATGGAGTAACTTCTGACATTCTGCAGCTGGTGCAGCAGTTACAGGAGGTTATTCCTGAATTCCAGCTACTAAATTGCATTGTAAATTAGGCTAATATTAAAACATAATATTTCCTTTTAAAACTTGTTAGTTATCATGGATGGCTAATGGAAGGAGAAGTTCCACAGGTCCACAGTTTCTCGCAGGAGATTAGATGGATCAATACTGATGGCTCAATATTGAAAACTGAGCCATCCTAGGAAGTTTGAAAAGCCTTAATCTAAATGAATTTCAGTTTCCGAACAGCAAACTTCAGCATCTGCATGAACTGTATTCCCTTTTATAGCATCACCAATAGTTTGCAATTCCAATTAAGCATTGTCTTCCACATCCTAAAGCAAAGGTCCAACCACCACGCTGTTAAGAAAAAGACTAGCCGTCTCTCTCTCTTGCCAGGCAAAACTTTTCCCAAAGCTAGTATATGCTCACAAATGCTTATGCATCATACAAAATGTTCTGAGCAGCTCTAACTCACATATCAACACCACATCAATTTTTTGTGCCTCTAATTTCTACCCTTGGGTTAAGGAAATCTTATAAGAATGTTAGAGAAGTTTGTTCCTTACACAAGGACGGATACATTTCTTGAAGAGTTCTCCAACTGATTTATCATCTGTATAAACCAACATTTGCATTTCTTTATAGTTAGTCCCAGTACTACATTTTTTAGTTTGGGTTTTTTTGGGGGGTTTCATTGTTTTGGGGTTTTTTTTTGTTTGTTTTTTGGTGTTTTTTTTTTCCCCCCTTTTAAAAAGTTAGATCATAACTAACGAATAGGATAATTTTAAATTAATGGAATTTCAACTAAGTAAATATAGAAATATACCTAACATTTTTTTTCCTTGTTAATTATTTCCAGCTAATTATCCTATAGCCTGTTTTTCACATTTAGTTCCAAGGCTATTCAGACATTTTATTAAAAAAAAAACAAACCCAAAAACAAACAAAACCCTAAAGAAACAGAAAAAAATACCACATTTTTTCAGTTTGGTCATGGTCACTAACACACACTGGTAAATATTGTCTCACCCTTTTGACAGTTCAGCTTGTCAGTCAGATAAAAACTTCATTTTTGGCATAAACCTGCACAGGGTACAGTTACATCGGTATAGAAAATACATCTTACACAGTTTTATAGTTAGCATATCAATTACCTCAGAGGTAAATTGCTTCTTGCAGACTGACTGAATTGTATTCTAGCTATAGATATAACTGGAGAATCCAAAGTTTAAACAGATCTTTTCCCACTTCTAGTGGGCTATTCGGCACCATACACACATGGCAAATACTTATTTGATAGGTTGCTTTTTTTTTTTTTTAAGTACTGCTGAGTTATCACTTCAGACTAATTTCATCCACAATAAATTCCAGCATGCTTTTTTTTTTTTTTTTTTTTTAACTTTTTTAAAGCAACTATAGTGTTTGCACACATTTTTAACTGGGAAAGACTTAATAAGAGGGCAGATTATCACCAGAAGACTTAATAAGAGGGCAGATTATCACCAGCACCACTTGTCACAAAACTTGGGCAGGAAACGACATAGTTAAATTCTTAAAAAGACTCTTCTCTACACCTGTGGCAGAGAATTGAATGCAAGGCAGGATAAGTGTAAAATAACTGGCAACCTCTTTTTCCAGACTTCATTAAATGTTTCATACATAACACATCATAAGTGAGATTTCAGGACAGATCATATAGTTTTGTCTTATTTTAAAAAAAATAATAATAATGTTTCAATACTACCTTTGTTTCTAAAGTTGAAAATATCAAAACTGCCTAGATCAGGTGAACATCCAAAGCTAATAGGAACTGTCCATGCAAATCAATTAAGTAGCTGTGCAAATCCTATCCCAGTTCATATTTGCTTATGGTTTTCAACTTTGGTTTCTCTAGGTTACAGGGATGATACTGTTCTCATCCTCTCCAATGGAAAAACGTGCAAATGTTATCAGACCTCTTAGGCTGAGAGTTTCTCCACTCCTAATAAAAAAGCATACATATGTAACTGTTTTCTCACTATTTTTCCTGTTGCCTTATATGATTTGTGGTTATTGGATTATAGAAAGTCAAAATATTTCGAAACCTTTGTGGGGTGGGAAGGTGGGGCTGCTTATTTTCGTCCACAGACATACAAAATGAGACTTAGAACAAAAATCAGTACGAGCCTAATTCTTGGTAGCCCAACCAAAAATTATTTTGTATTTTTAAATTACAAGTGGAGAAGGCAAAAAGAAAGAGTCTGTTGTATTTTAACTCCATTTGCATCCAAGATATTCGGATCAAATGGATACCAGCATTTGAATTTCTAATCATTTTAGGATGGAGAAATATCAACAGAGGAACAACTATTCTTGCTTTTGCTGATATTGTTTTACATGGCAAATACGGCTCTTTTTTTACTTTTTTCCCCCTCAAACTTCAAATTGTTTTCCTCACACTAAAAACGTTCAAATCACAAAAATATATATGGGCCAACAAAGAGCTTTTCAGTTTACATGGTAAATTGCACACTGAATGAATACTGATATACAACCTCAGTAGATATTACCGCAAAGGAAATTTCCAACATCAGCCACCATTTCACAACATGTAAGACTGACCACAAAGAATCTGAACATCTGAAAAAGATGGCAAGCCAATCCCATGGTACTCTGTCAGCAGAATTACAATGCTGTGACACTTTTTCCTTCACTAAAAATATTATGGATTGGACTGTTTGATAAATAGTAGGAACACTCTGGGTGAAAGTGTCATTTACTAGCACCCAAAAAGTCAGATTAACTGCCTCCAACTCTGTCAAGCCCACAGATTCCCCATTTTCAATCATAATCTAATCACAAGACCCCAAAAACTGCATGCTATCGTTTAATTCTGTTTAGTTCTGTCTACAGAAAAGGTGTCTCCATCAAACTGGCATTTCCAAATGAAATAAAAACCCTTACTTTTCCTTCCGTCTACAGTTAAAATAACTTTTCTCTGGTAAGAAGGCCCCGTCATTTTTTATCCAAATATGCTTATAAGCATCTTCTAGCAAAAATATTATACCTCAGCAAAGCATCCTAAACTGTTTCTCTGTTAGAAGCTACCATAGTGTATCTGAAGCAAATTATACGTAAAGGAAAATAAGAAACACAGTATTATCATGACTAACTCAGATGTTATCTGTTGTTTAGAAATCTCCATTTGCACTCAAAAATTAGATAATATGATTAATTCATTTAAAATATGTACACATTTAGCAATTCAGAAAAAATACTAGTGAGCAGTACACTGTTTTTTGTAGGTTGACTGAAAATCTCATACATTTACAGAATTTGTTCTGAGAAGGGGGGTGAAGCAGTAAATTTACAATTAAATAGTAAAAATCATGTCAGCAACTTCCTTCTACAGGGATATTGAAATTTGTAATTTAGTCTTTCTACAGGAATATTGAATTTACAATTTACAAAAGCAAGGCACATTAAGAAAAAATGAAACGCCCCACCTTACTCTCCTTACTTTCCATGCATTGTTGAGGAAAGCCGTGATGTTTTCAGCATTAAAATGCCAAAATAAATTCTTTATTTCAGGAATACAGAATAGAGATCAGAAGTTTCTTATACCCAAGACAAAGTTTTCTTAGCGGCCTTATTGAGATGCATGACATTTTCAGGGACAACAGGTGTAGAAAGGCAACAGGTAAAGATTCATCTCTACCTGATTCTGATTCTCAGACCTGATTGTGTCTAATGAAAATTTGGAAACCATTCTAATTAGAGACATTTCTAGCATTAACATTTTTTCTCCTTTTTTAAGATGGAAGCACTGGATAACAGTAGTTCTCTGATGTTATCTTTCTGCCTTCCCTTTTTGGAAGTTATTTAAGATTTCAAATGTCAAATGATGAACATGTTCACAGGTCAGCTAGAGGGATTTCTTAATTCCTTTCTACAACATTTTTCCAGTTTTCCCACCCTGTGGTGTCATCCCATATTGTGTGATGAATTGCAATTGTTCAGTAACCAGTAACATAAAAACACATTATTATAAAGTAAAAACTGATACCACAGGACTTCTGAGATGCCCTGCAAAAATTGAACTGAACTTGTAAAAAAAGTCAGTTGTAACCCACATTTCTTCTTCCATATAAGTAACATCTTTCAGAGACAGTAACTCTTCCTTTACCTTTCTTCAACAACTTCTAGAGGTCAGATTTATTCCGTAATATATCATTAGTGTAGAATTGGAGATTAAAAAGGTAGAGGTAAAATTGATACTAAAGATCTTCTCTGTTTATGTAATGTATGTTATGGTTAACAAAGTTACTCTTGCATTCATATGTTTTTGAAACTAAATGCATACAAGTGATATAATCTCCCTTGTCAATTAGTCTGTTATTCTGAATCTCTTTCCATGGCAGACACTGGTTCTCACATAATTTTCCTCCTCTTCCTTCCAATATCTGAGGCTTTTAGCCTTTCAGAATTGTTCTCTACCTCAACTTCTGAAATCATCCTTGGCTTTTTCCTTTACATCTCCAGGTGCTCAACCATATTAAGGTTCAACAATACTTTCCACCTCTCAAAAGTAAAAACCATCATGTACATTCACTTAATTAAGAGTCAGCAATGTCCACTCAGGATATTCAGGAAGAACTGCAAGTTTCATCAGATTGAATTTATGAAGCTGTACCTAGTTTATAGTGGTATGAGGGGGGGAAGGGGGAGGAAGAGAGATTGATTTCAAGGGTCAGATATGTTTCCAGTTTAAGAACTAAGTCCCAAGATAATTAATCCTCAATAGGAATTCATTACAGTTTGTAGATGAATTCATCTATTCACTATCTTTTCAGTGACAAAGGTTCTTGATACATAGATTAAACTCTCAATTCAACCTCAGTTCCATCACCTCATACTCTCACCTCTCCTCAGATTGAAAATGAGAGTCATTCATTTGGAAAACCTATTAGTTCCCTATTAATAGAACAATGACCTTCTAGTCAAAGTGACTGTCTTCCTAACCAGTAAAATGTTTTGTTCTCTTGAATTTACAATAGAGAATTACCACAGTTAACTCTTTGTTGACACTTTAATTATTATTAAACTACAATAACTTTACATTTGCTTCACATAATCCACATATACTGTTATGTTGGTTTAACTACCAGGTAAAAATCAGAGATTATATTAAATAAGGAAAGGACCTTGTCATTAATCAGATTAGGTTAGTGGTCAGTTTCATATCTCTTCCAGTTATTATTTTATGTCTGACAACATCAAAGCCTTTGGGAGAAATTTTAAAAACAACAGAGGAATACCTGACCTTTAATATTTTTTTTATTTTTTTTTTATTTTTACCTCAGGCAGCTGACAGTTGTTTTCTATGGCTGTTTTTTTGTTTCCACATGCTTTACATTTCTGCTAAATCTTTTTTTTTAGGTGACATGATCAGAACTATTCATAGTATACTGAGAGCACACCAAAATAGGTATAGTATCCAGTCTGTCACAGTTTAACTAAGCCTTGGAAGAAGCTCTTACTTATGTTATATGCAGAAAAGTGGTTTTTTTTAAGACTTCTTGATGGAATTGCTGTATTTTAAACTTGCTTCAGCTTTCTATATTGAAATCAGTGCAGAAGAGGTTACATTAGTCAAAACAGGTTTACTCACTCCATGGGCTCTAATCTTCATGTGATTAGAGATAGGAGTTCAAAACCCAGCCCAGTTTCTGAGAACTTTTATATACAAAAGCCTTCTTATCAAGGGTGGTTCTAAACTGTATGTGTCATTATTCATTTTACTTTTTTGCCATTTTTGTATGCTACATAAGAGGTATTATCTAAAATTCCCAGCTCTTATTAACAGGATATTACCCTGATTGACTCTAATATTAATATCGAGGGTAAAGAAATGCTGCCCTGCAGCTAGGTAATAATTCATTACCATGTTATGCAATACTAAGATGCTTGTTAGTATGCAGCTTAAAGATATTTGGCTTATCTAGCTCTCCACAAGGAACACCACTCTCACTTTAAATTAAAGATGAAGAGAGAAGTAGAAGAGTGAATATTCGAAGAAGCCTGCTTTAGTATCACAGAGTGTTTGATAAATCTTGCCTTACCAGTATGTTCAATGCTGTCCAGCATAGTCCCAAAGCATTCTCTCCTAACAGGACTTTTCAGCAAATAATTTTTTTTTCCCCTGCCCAAGATCTTCAGAAAGAATAGCAGTATTAGCATTGCCTAACCTTCCCCAAGATAACTGTAACATCTGATGATTTGTACACATATACCAGTGTGTCAAGAGTGGAACACTACTCCTTCAGAAATAATATAGCCATAATACTGGATTAAATAAAGTTACTTTTTTATATCACAATTACAAGACAAACATCCGGAAAGTGAGTAACGTTCTGAAAAGGTGGTTAACTTTCAGAAAGAATATATGTGCATTTCAGAGAAATGTATTGCCCAAACTTACATGCACTTTAATGTTCTGTTGAAATATGCACAACCTCCTCTTTGCATTGAGCCAAATCTTTGTCACCAGTGCCAGTGACCAAGGACTAATGAGGTAGGGACCAAATTGTGGCATTCATGCAATAACGAGTAGAAATATCAAATTTAACTTGTTCTAAAAAACTGAAATACTGCTAACAAAGGATGAATACTGCTTCCAATTACCATTTATGCCATGACTTTTTAATGCAATATTTAGCACATTACCCTATGCACTAATACAGGATCTCTAACATGCTCCTGGTGGGATGATGTTAGAAGACATCCTCTCATTAACCAGTAGTGAGGGATATTTTCAGATCGTATAGAAATAATTGATATATTTGAGGGATCTGCAAAGTGCTGGTACTTTAAAACATCAAAACAAAATAAATAATTGACAGTACTCCATAATAAAAGCCAAAACATCCTGAAATCACAGTAATAGGGAAATGTTTCTTTTGTAAGCAATCTGAAAATAAAGAGTGGCTTTTGTGCTGTTAGGAACACTTGCACCAATTACAAACCAGCAATCCCTAGTATTGTGTCCTAGGAGTCAGATATTTTCAACTAGAAAAAACTAGACACTTCCTGGCTTAAAATACAGGACTACAAAGCATAATAAAATACACAGAGTCAACAACACTATTGGCCAGTCCCCAAAAACTGGTTTGCATCAGTTTTGAAAAGGAAAAAACCTCCCTTTCTCAGAGATCTTTCTTCTCAGTAGTAATCTCAGGTACCAACTAACCACAGAATCATCCCCCTGTAAAAAACAGTAGGAAACGATCATATGTATATAGTCAGATAGTTTGTGGGCAAGAAGTAATCTGGATTAGTCCTCCTAACCTGACCAAGCTTTTTGCTGGTTTCTTCCATGTGTTTTTTTACTCCTGCTTTATGTCACTCTGGACAGGTTTTCAGGTTTTACAAAGAATTAATCTTTCACCACCACAAAAACATGAAGCCCTACAACAGTAGTAATTTACATTACTAACTACTGGTGGCTTTAAAATTTTAACTAGCAGGTTTTTTTCCTGTTCCCTGTTTTTTTTGTTTGTTTGTTTGTTTTTTTTAAAAAGGACACCTCATGAGATCTGGTCAGAATGTTAGTTTAAACCATATGATATGACTTCCCCATCAGCCTATCAGTATCTCTACTTTCTCCACTAATAAAAAACTAACACTATTAATAAAAGCACAATTTTAGATGAGACATCTGTCAAAATATCCCCCTCAGTTGGAGGCTATCACATGTTCTTCTAGTCTTGGGCATACCAAGGCAAAAATTATACTATGAGTAGAAAGGTCTTCAGAAAAACCCATGCCCAAGTAAAACAGAGCACTACTTGCCCTGAACATTTTTTTTTTATTTTTCTTTAAGGGGTGGCCAAGGGTGGCACCAATGAACCATCATAAGTCCCTTAACAATTCAGTCTGTTTTCATTTTTCAAATAGGAACATGGGACGGATAAAAATTATTTACAGTCCCTTCATCTAAGTTTTGTACAAGACTCAACTTATGTTAATGCAGTCAAAGTTCAGGTGCATAAATATAAGGAACAATTTTACTCATCCCTTACAAGAACTCTTATTTGTGCACTTATAAACCAAGCTCTCTGCTGACAAATTACTTTGCATACATTTGATCAAATTTATCAACAACTTAAGTATTGACTGAGAGAGATGTCACAGGTCATATTACTATACCCAAATCCATCAGAAAACATTAGAATGTTTTTATTTCCTAGAAACATAGGGCTAAAACATGCTGTGGATGTCCTACCTCAGGCAGAAGTCGCTGTTAAAGGTAAGAAGTTTACAATACATTAATATGAGTAGAGCATCATAATATTAACATTAGAGTAAGAAAAATATATGAGGAATGTTTCTATAATTTCTGTTATTGACATGACAGACATTAAAAATAAAACATAGATCATATGTAGGACATAAAAGGCTAAAAGAGAGGAAGGAAAAAGAAAAATTAAAACAAAAGAAAAAAGGAGAGATTCCTGACGAATTATGACATAAACTAAGGCTTTGCAAAACAGTGCTAGTTTACTAGTTTCTCTTTCTTTAATTGAAAATTCATAAAAAGAAAACTCACTCTCTTTCCGAATGTCATGGTTTAACACCAGTTGGCAACTAAGCGCCACGCAGCCGCTCACTTACCCACCCGCACCCTCCCCCATGGTGGGATGGGGGAGAGAACCAGTGAAAAAAAAAGTAGAAGCTGTGGGTTGAGATGAAGGCAGTTTAATAGGATAGCAGAGGAAGAGAAAGTAGTAATAATAACAATAATAAAAGAATATACAAAACAAGTGATGCACAATGCAGTTGCCCACCACCCACTGACCGATGCCCAGCCCGTCCCCTAGCAGTGATCGCTGCCCCTGGCCAACTCTCCCCAGTTTCTATACTGAGCATGACTCCGTATGGTATGGAATAGCCCTGTGGCCAGTTGGGGTCAGCTGTCCTGGCTGTGCCCCCTCCCAGCTTCTTGTGCCCCTGGCAGGGCATGGGGAGCTGAAAAGTCCTTGACTGGTGTAAGCACTACTGAGCAACAACTGAAACATCAGTGTGCTATCAGCATTGTTCTCATCCTAAGTCCAAAACACAGCACTATGCCAGCTACTAGGAAGAAAATTAACTCTATCCCAGCTGAAACCAGGACACAAAGACACTTTATTTGTTTCTAATTTGTTCCTCCTCCAAGTTTATATGCAGACCCACTGTGAATATAAAGACATACCTAGTAATTGTGGAAAAAAAATAATAATAATTGTGAGACTGTTCTGGAGACATTCTCCCTGTGATGTTGACCTACTGGAAAAAATAGTCCTTTCAGCAGCGAAGCGATACCATTGTAGAGAACACAACTAATTTTCTTTGTGAAGATTAGTTTCACAGGTTTTCTTCCTTTACAATATCTTCAAATTTATGTTACAGTCTTGCAAATATTACATAGGTAATAAATAGAGTACAGTTATAAAACATATTCAGGCTTTTTCAAGCTCAGAAATTTACTAAGTACTGGCACCATTTCTCTGTTGTATAAATCATGAAATATTGTGAAAGTGAGAAAGTGGTGGTGGAGGCACATAACTCAAAATTTTAATGCCCCTAGGTCTCAATCATGCCTTTTATTTCCGTTTTGTTATCTACCATGCTATGTGTCTACATCAGTTTTCTAGCATTCTCTCTAATGAAAGATTGCTTTGAGGCTGTATTTATAGAAGCAAGGGATCTTGCATCTCCAAAGGAACCTACCAAAGACACTCTTGAAGCTTCTGCAAATAAATGAAAATGTTTAACAGAACTATAGAGATGTAGTTATTGTTCTTAAAAGGACTGAAATTCTAGCATTTAATTTTTGAAGGATTATATGAGACCAAGATGACAACTATGCAAATTAAATTATGTCTGATTATTAGAAGGTGACAACAGTTAAAAATTTCAGGTTTTTGCAAGATAGATACATATATTTTTGTAGTCCTAGGTAATACCCAGGCAATGCATTATATCTCATTATACTGAAGAGAGCTAGTAAGAATAAAATTGTGGTTACTGTACCCATCCTATCTAATTACCCTTTGCAGTATCAACTGTTGTTCTTAAGGTAACCAAGAGCTTAAAATCACCAAAAAAGCCATAATATTCTGAATTTTAAAAGTTTTCTCTTCTTTCCACACTAGGGATAGGAACTAGAAATTACAACAAATTATAGTTGCTGGATCTTCTAGCTGGATATGAACTTATTGCTTTTAATCATACAAATGCTAACCCTAAGAAGCAGTGGGGAAATTCAGGATTTCTCTATCAGTCTAACAAAAAACAGCATTTACTAGGATGATGCATTATGCCAGTGATAAACATTAATTGGAAAAATTGAGAACGCTCTTATTGAAAACCGTTTTTGCAGCCTGCCACAAGAAGTGAAGCAGGGTACAGTGATGTGTGAGAAAGCACTAAAAGATATTCAAGGGTGTTGAAAGCAAGAAGAACTATTAAACTCTTTTTAAATTCGTTACCTGCCAGAAACAGACAGGATGTGGTGCATTTAAGGACCACAAAAAGACCACAAAGCTGCATCTTGTGACCATCAGGCTCACAAGGTTTCACCTAGAATGGAGCCCATATGTACATTTTAGGTCATCACGGAAGAAAGCAGGCAAGATCTGAGATTTCCTGTCCTTTCACACATTGCACACTTTAAAGCCTGATGTGAATGCAAAATGACAATGAAGTTGTTTGGGGTTTTGGTT
>VZTL01049724.1:8721-17991 GCA_013400535.1 Scopus umbretta | reverse complement strand
CATGTCTTTGATGCTATTAACTACACATGAACTGCTATCTTAAAATGGTCACACAGGGATATTCTCCCAGGTTAAAAAAGTTCTACCTGACAGCCCATAGTGGGCCAGGAATAGGAAAATAGATAATTTCACAGTAACCAATTTCTTTTTATTGCTCTTAATGAACAAACCTTTGCTTTCTATCACACACCAAAATTCTACGAGCTTAGAGCTCACAGGATACCTGCTAAATAACAACAGGTCAGTCAGCATTATTATCCTACTCACGAGATGATGAAATGGAAAGCTCAGTTTGCAGCAAAGCCACTTGTTAAAAAATTCCTAACTTTATGAAGACACTTAACACTTTCTAGCACAGTTTATAAACTAACATGTTATTCAAACATAACAAATAAAAGGCATTGAAAATGCAGAGCCAATAGCAATTATTTTCCATCCACACATCACTATTGGCATACATCATTAAACATCCTGGACATGATTTTGACTAAGGTGTAATGATTTTCCGTTAATAGGAAAATAAGCTTCTTTACGGAAGGATTTAATTTTTCATTTATGCTATCCACCTACTTTGAGAAGTTACACACCAGCAAATAGTAGAGAAAACTTGGAAGGGGGTAAATATTAGTGCCAATTATATGCTTAGATAAGTTAGCAGCGATTAGGGAATTATACAATAAAGTCTATACCCAGTACATTATGTTTCTAATGATCACTCTAACAAGCACTTAAGTGACTGTGATACACTAAGGAATGACCAATACCACCGCGTAAGGGAAAGTTGAACATTACAATTTTTGCAATTTTTGGACATGCCATATGAAAGAAAGTTAAAGAAAAGAAGATTGTTTTTTTTAAAAAAAAAACAACTTTGTTAAAGTTTATTAGTAACAGCTAAAGAAACTACCTAGTCATGCACACAAAAAAAACCCATGAAAAATCCCAAAGGCCTGTCAAGGAACAGACTCTGAGAACAAGCAGAAATACATGTCCATTTTCTCACAGTAAAAGTTAACAGTGGTGTAACGTAAGTTAACACGTAATAAATCAGGTTGTTTAAAATGTTTTGTAAGGACCTAACAAGAGTAAGTGATGAGGTTACAGTGGATTCGAATATGTCAAACTCAGGTTATGATCCTGCAGATGAATCTGAGTAAACTGGCACCTATTGAAAAGCTGTAGCTCCACACAGCTGCAAGTTTCATGTCAAGCACTTGATGGCCTCGTGTATGTCTTTTCAGGGCTGGGCCCTCATTTAGTTTACTGAAAGAAAGGCAAAGAAATTTCAGAGCATAAGATTATGTCTAAATGAACACATGCTTCAATAGCAGATTGAGAAAAAGAGTTTTGTAAGTGAAATGTGTGCCTCCTCATTCTGTCTACTGAATTGTTTTACCAATCTGAAAAGAAACATAAAATTAACTGTAAATAAAGCAATTCTTGATACTGAATGCAAGTTAACAGTTCTGTAATGTGGGAGCAGCTAAGGAAAGAACTGAGAAAAAAAGAGAATCAGCCCCGAAGCAGGGAGAAAGAAGAAAGTTTTGCAGAGAAGTAGATGGAATTCTGATTTGGGAACTTGAGACAGGCAAGAAAGATTACAGGCTTGAAGATAAGCTTAGGAGTAACTGTATTACTAAAGATTCAATATATTCATTGAAAACTATTTTTAAAAAGCTGTTTCTATTACTTGAACTTTCAGTTGTTCCTAGCTTTCCTAAAGAAAATGACAACAGGGGATAGACACAGTTGAACCTCCTAAAGAAAAAAAACATACTTTACATTGCAATTCCCAATCTAAAGTTAATCTGAATAATGGGATTCCACTGTTGAAACAGTGCAGGATCTGGGGCTTCACATTTGGAGATTATGTCTTCAGAGACACTAGAGTAAAGCCAAAGATAGACAATATTCCCACATCATAACATCCACTAATGCACAGTGGAAGAAATAGGTCAGTTATTTGTACATTCTACTAGTCTCTAAATTGGCTGAAACAAGTTTGTGCATTCCCTAACGACTGACTCTAATTAGGATGAACAAGAAGAAATGGACTTGGAAATACCATCAAACACCTTATAAATGATATCTCCTGCTTAGACTCACCATTACATTCATTTCTGTCATCCTATCTCAAAAACATCCACTGGAAGTGCCAGGCGTTCAAAGACAGACAGGAATCAGTGGTGGCCTGAAAAAACTTACCAAGCTGGGGCACGTGAGACATTTATTTTAGAAGACAAACAAAAAAATGGGACACCGCAAAAGAAGATGCCTGCTTGCCATTTCTGTTGAGCGTCAGAACACCCATAGACATTCGAGTAACTCTGAAGAAAGCACTTAGACCTAAACCTTTTTTCCGTGCAAAGATACACTTTTATGAAACTCATAGCTACAAAACATCAGGGCCAAAGACATCACAGTTTTAAAAAATGCTAGATACTTAGAATTGTGAGTATTCAAAACAAAAAGAAACCCAAGCAAACTGAAAGAGTAGCAATTCTCAAAAAAGAATCAGTATTTCGGAAGTGATACAGAACAAAAGCCAGTATTTGCTGTAAGAACTTCTTTAGGAGACAAAAGATATGTGGGCAAAGGTTATCTGTAAGTGACTAATGCAGAGAATTGTTGTCCCCCCACATAAAAATGCTGCTTGCCAAAATGCCCAGTACTGTCAAGCATGGGATCCTAGCCTATGGAACAATGTATAGCTGGTTTTGTCACTTTCTGAAGGTCAACATGTCTTACAGCACCTTTATTGTTTTCCCGTCTTGTGGTACAATAGACAGAAGCAACATTTCATCTAGACTGCAACTGTGCAGGGCAGAGTTGGAAGAAACATATTCTCAGTGAAGTTTTGTGAAACCTGTCATGACTAGGGCTGCATTCATAGCTGCAGCAACTGTTATCTAAATTAAACAATTTTATGATTAAGATCACTAATTGATCTGTATGGCAATTATCACATTAATACATAATGTGATTCAGCCCCAAAAAATTAATTAGACAAGTAATGCTGTAAATGCATGATGGTAAAACCTACCATTTTACCAAGTATCTATTCTGGCACCTATCTGAGGACCAGCTGCCAAATTAAAAGCATCCCATTTTTTAAAAGTTTCAAGAGTTTAAGCTAAAAAAGCTAGACACGTACATTACATAGGGAACAATTATCTGAAAAGAACAAATTTATCTACATTCTGCAATATTCTCTTGATCAGTCTTCCTGGGAAGACTACAGAACAAGAAAGGCATTTTAGCCAAGCAGTGTAAGGTCGTACTTGTCTACTCCAACAAAACTCATGCTGTAAGAATGAAATTTATATGTACTGGGGAGTGAAGAAAGGGAGAAATGGAGATTTTTCTGAATAGCCTATTTGAGACAGTGCAGTGAACACAGGGCCCCCACTCCCATCTGCTCTCCACAAAAGGCACATTTCTTTTACTTTGTCCTCTTTAACAAATACAGAACATATATATATATGTATGCTAAAACAAAATAAAACAAAGCAAAACCCATCAAACCAAACACTTCACTGCATGTGCTTCTCCTCCTTGGGAGAAAAGAACAAACAACATGTGACACATATGTAGTTATATGGCTTAAGACACTACTGGAAGGCATTCAGATATAGTAGGATAAATGAAGGATAAGCTCCTCTACAGAATGGAGAATAAAGTAAATCACATGGAAAAAAGGACTAGATATTTTTAACTACCCAAACAGGGTTGTTGAGCCACAAAGAATTTTTTGGGAGAGGTATCACCGCAAATTTAGTGTACATTAATAATACATCAAATTGAACTAATAATTCCTTAAAAAGAGTAAGCAATTAATAAAATAACATGCCCATCATGTGGACTGGAAATATATTCCCTATTTCACTGGGGAAAACTATTGAGGAATAGTTTTAATTTTTAATTAAGAAGAAGTACTATAACCCATTTATTAACTATGTTTTGAATGGCTCCATCATGAATTAAGGTCAAAATATGATTTCTAAATTCTCAAGCTATGGTGTAGGATTAGCTTTATTGATCTTCTGCATGATTTGTAGGAGCCCTCAATCATTATTTTGACAGTTTTATCATACAGTAATAGACTTCCTTTTAGATAATTACAGTTACTATGTTCAATTTCAATCTTCTGTTGAGCTTTTCCTTAGATAATCACACCCAGATGATGTTTCTTTCTTTAGTCATACATATGCAATAAACTTTGGATAAGCGCACTAACTATTTTAACACTGTAATTTTAAGGCTTACCAAAACAAGTTCAAGGGTTAATTATACAAAAAACTTTCATCTTTAAAATCTGTTGCAAATTTCATTTTATAAGTAATAAGCATCTACTTCAGGGAAGTATAAAGCATAAAGAATATAGTATAAAGTATAAAGAATAGGTAGCGTTAATAGACCACAGAAGTTATTTAAAGTTGTTAAGTTGTACATGTCTCTTGTTTCAATTTATATATGTTTCTCGTCCTACCACGTCACTGCTGTCAACAGCCTGCATATGTCTTCCTAATAACCTCCCCATAGGTACCAGAAAGCTGCTCCTCAGCCCCTCTGAAACAGTCTCGTCTCCCAGCTGAACACCCAGTTCCCTCACTCTCTTCTCACAGGGCAAGTGTTCCAGCCCCCTTACCATCCTGGTGGCCCTCCAGTGAACTCCCTTCAGTCGATCAATGTCTCCCTTGTACAGCTGCAGCTTAACCCAGAAGGAGCCCAGAGTTCTGCTGCTGAGCTGAATCAGAGTCTCAAAGGCATCAAAGAACACAGTGCTGACTGTGCTGCAACCACAAAGCAATGCGACTGAGTAGGGCCGGGATGTCATGTCTTCCCCTCCTGCCTGAGGGTTCTACATACATTTTTTTGCATGGTCTGCCTACCTAATGTTTAACTGTTCATATAAAAATCAGAAGAGATCGCAGCTTCCAGCATTATACTTTGTTGACCTGCTTATTTTCTTGTGATTTTCAAAGAGCGGGTTCCAACCTCCTTAGTCAAAGAAGTGATCAAACTCAGGTAAGTTTATTGCTTGCAGGCTCTATCACCTTTTGGAGAGAGGAGACCCAAAAGAGAACTTAAAAAAGGAGTTTGCTTTATTTTAACTAAGAGGTTGGATCACCTAATGTAAGGAGAGGTTTCAGCGTCATGGATGCTACATGGAAGAAAAAAAATCCCAATCAGCAAACTGTTTTTCATTGTTTTTCAATGGTTTTTCAACTGCTTTTCAGTGGTTTCTTTGCTGTTTTTTATTGGCTGCTTGAAACAGTTCTGAGGATGTCACGCATTTGGATCTCCCTTTCAGATGACTTTTCCCGCATTTGGTTGTATAGTCAGCTTTTTAATTGAGATGTCTCAGTAATACCCTTCAGGCACTGCATTCAGCACCCTTTTTAGCTTTTAAGCTTTTTGCTGAAGCAGAGTCATTCAGAAGTAGAGCAAAGTTAAGTCACACAATCCTTTTTCAGCTCCTCCAATACAAAGGACATGGATGCTGTAGTTATTCAGGACAAAACTGGTGGTAAGATGTTCCAGGGATTTAATGCTTGTGCTTCAGCATAGTGCTGCATATATGCTAGGGGAAGGTTTCAAGTGAAGTTTAAATTAGGTTATTTGCAGGGTAAGGCATTTTTAGAGAAGTCAGCAGGCCCCATTCCTGCTGCTGTTGATAAGTTACACTGTAGCAATATTTACACACATGCTGGTGAATCTGCTATGGAAGGAATGGATTTCACACTAAAGGATGTTTACCTCCTGTGAGTTTGAAGATACCCATTTCTAGAAACAAATAACTCACTGTAGTTGAGGTCCACGATCTGAGATGACATCGGTCAAGTAGCTCAACGGTGTGCAATACTTAACACCAAGCATGTTCTTTGTCTACTTAGGACATAGGCTTTCTCTATTATATTCTAGAAAGAGAAGTTGGAATAGTCCAAAGAAAAGTAACTTTTGGGATTTGAAGGCAAACAGCTTTTCTCAGCAATATTGTCTCAAGAAAAATTCTCTCCAGCACCAATTTATCAGTGCACTACTGAGGCTGCATTCGTCAGACGTTTATATAGAAATGGGAAGACTGAGCCTTGCTCAGTGTTACAGAAAAGCTACTGAATTTTCTCTGAAAAAGCGGACAACAGACTTAAAGAGGTTAAAAAGAAAAATTGCCCTTCATTTTGTGTTCATCCATTTTTCCCCTTCTAGCTTAAAGAGGAAGCAGGGAATGAGTACATGTGGATTCAGAAGTGTCTAGCTCTCATAAATCCATGCCTGTCGAGTGTACGATTGAATCCTTGTCTTTGCTTTGACACAAGCTCTCTACAGGACTGCGGCCAAGTTAATTAACCTGCTCATGGTTCAACTGTTTCATTTGTAAAGTGGGAGTAGTATTTGGACCAAAACTAAAGCATGGCTAGTGAATAAGCTAGTATTTCAAGATTATCAAGAAGAAGGTGGCGTGTAGTGGTTAGAAAGCCGGTCACGCCAGCATCATTCACTTCAGTTGTGCATGCTGTCCAGAGGAAGTGGGAACAAAAACAAATACTTTCCCACATATAAAAGGAAAAGAAAGACCAAGTGTACTGGCTCCACTAAATTAACGTCAGTATTCATGTTGAACGTATATAGTAAATTTGGTCATATGAAAACTATTCTTTTGCATTGTAGCTTCAGCCTCCCACTTCTGTTCCACTGTGCTTTTCTCATCCAAAGGAATGAAGGAATGAAAGGAAGTTAAAGGAATGACCATAAGCTGCTCACATGCATCCAACACTGGGACTCTCGAACCACTCCACAGTTTCTTCTGCAAAAGTTTTAATTCAGTTGCCAATTTTCACTTGGAAGAGAATTTTGCTTTGAATACCTGCATTAGACCTGTTCCGTAACAACATCCCTACCTGACAAGACTATTGCATGGCAAATTAAAAAAGCAGCTTGTTAACAGTCAATCTAATGGTGAAGGAAAAACAGCTCCCCATTCCTAAAAAGAGAACAAGTGAAATACTGACAAGCAGATCAAAAGACTGGAGTGTACCCTAATTTCAGAGGCAGAATCCATTCTGGACATCCAAGCAGAGGAATCTTTTTTTTGTTTCTGTTTTGAGGATGTAGAATTTGTTTTCACTGGTGCAACTAATCCGGTTTGAAAGCTGTTCCTATCCTACTAGCTTTCCATTCTCACCAAGGCAACTAAAGGAACACAGATGAAGATATACAGTAATGAGATATCTAAAAAAATGTTGTTTTGTTTTTTTTTTTCCAGAGAGGGAGCTTCTACTTCTGGGAGCACAGCTTAGGTATACTTCCTGTCCCTGCCTTAGTAAATTATTCTGCATTATCAGTATGAATTCAAAGATAGGAAGATGGAGAAATTTAAAAATTAAGAGTAACTTTCAAATGCTTGTTTAGAAACACTATCATTGGTCAGTATGAAAAATGACACTTTCTCAAGACTCCTCTGTGTTTAATAACATGTGTGCAAATGCAAAGAAACTGGAATTTATCCAATTTTATCTTTTTGAACAGTGAAATCAACTGTCAGCCAATCGGATGCAAACTTAATGGACCACAGTCAGAAGTCACCCAGCACAATACTCTTGACCTAAGTAAAACGCTCTTGTTTTCTGATACTAATCAGTTTGAACAAAATTTCATCCATGTGAAACAACACACACAAGAAAAGTACAACAGAACATTGACAAAACCTACTGTGTACCTGTAATTTTTACTAGAAGACAACCTACCACAATCTGAGTTTTCGCATATTCAGTAGACATAAAGTGAAGACAGTGTTATATTCAAGACTGTTTTTACAATCTGCAATATATTGCAATTAGCATTTTCACAGCCTAAAAGACTAGTGATTGGCCCTGTTGTACATCTAGATTTGTTATGCACATAACAAATCCCCTTAGATGTGCTGTATTTTAACATAACTCCAGGCTACCAGCCTGAAACCAAATCCTTAATTCTATGGATTCAGCATTAGTGCACTCTGATAATTAGTCAATGGTAATACACTTCTGAAAGATGAAGCGTATTCCTACAGTATATATATCGGGTATCAAACACTTTGTAATAAGGAAACATGTGAAATAAGACTTATTCAAATATACATTTTAATTCCTGGAGATTTGAGCAATTTGAGATTCTTGCATAAGAGCTTCTTCAGAGTTGAAAATAATTTCTAAAAGCGAAGTATGAAGTATTTTCTAGCAGAGGTGATACAACTTTGAAATAAATTTTATGTATGCTAAATATTGTTGATATACAAGGAACTCATGTTTAGGTAGTGTTCTCATAGCAAATAGATTATTTATGTTATCTATGCTGTATAAACACACTAGACAATTTTGAAGTCAGAGTTTTTTGCATTACCTTTTATTATACATACTGGTTAAAATTTAGTTAGTATAGTTGTACTGTGCAATTTGTAAAGCTGCAGAATGCTTGTTTTAGAAGTGTTTTCTAATTCTTGCCTTCCATCTCTGCCTTCACTTGGCAAGTGTACTGTAGATGCATTTCAACAGAAGCGATGGATACTAGCACTGCTCTGCTCAACCACTCAACTTGAGCATATAAACTGCATCTCATGGCTTTTTTTTTTTTTTAAACATTTCACCAAAAGCTGAGTGTAGAAAGAGTGATGATATTCGTTTCTCTTTTAAAGTTGCTTATTCAACAGCTAAGAGAAAGTAGAGGCAGGTGGGAGGATACTCTGACCTTATACACATGTCACTGTCATGTTAATCGTCAACAGCAGGTAGTCATACAGAAGCAGCTTGAGATTGTATTTTACATTATTTTCTAAGTATAAATAAAAAGAGGGCAGAAAAGGTAAGATTAAGAAAAACGTCTAAGTTTTTGCACTTCTTCCTCTTTAGGTACTTGCAGTTATGGATTTCTATTCCTGATTAACATCTTTGCCAATGACCTTGAGGATGCAAGAGTATACTTTCCTCAAGTTTGCAGATGACACCAAATTGGGAGGCAGGGCTGCCATTCAGAAGGGCCTAGACTGACAGGCTAGAGGAATGGGCCAGCAGGAATCTCATTAAATTTAATAAGGGCAAATGCAGAATCCTGTACCTGGGAAGGAGGAACCCCTGGCAACAATGCAGGCTGGGATTGACTGGCGGGGGAGCAGCTCTGCAGGAAAGGACCTGGGAGCGCTGGTGGGGCAGCGAGCTGAATGTGTGCCAGCACTGTATTGTGGCAGAGAAGGCGGACAACAGCAACCTGGGCTTTACTAAAAGGAGCAGAGCC
>VZTL01049724.1:1221-3721 GCA_013400535.1 Scopus umbretta | reverse complement strand
TCCAGCCTGAATAAGGACTACCTTATTAGTTCAGGTACTTGCATCTCCCTAATTTTCATATTAATCATGTGTCCATCTTTCTTTGAAATAGGGCCATCATGCTTCATGTCAGAATTTAGCATGTAAGTAAAATTCATAGTGCTTCAAATCTTACTTGAAAATATTTGTATGAAGAGAACAGTGACTAATTTTATTATTCCTATCTAACAAAA
Organism: Scopus umbretta; assembly: GCA_013400535.1. NCBI lineage: Eukaryota > Metazoa > Chordata > Aves > Pelecaniformes > Scopidae > Scopus > Scopus umbretta. The sequence goes on along the minus strand of VZTL01049724.1, from coordinate 3,509 downwards.
AAGAGATTTATTTTAGTCCTTTTGCACTACATATACAATATGAAGTTGGCAAATACAATTTAAAAAAAAATTAAAAGTAGTTTTCCAAACCCTCAAAAAAAAAAACAACCCCGAAAGAGGTTTATTATAATAATAATATGGAGCTCCATATAATAATATGGAGCTTTTCCTATTTAACAGAGCTGCTACACACTGTAATGCACCTATGTTATATATTTCTCATCAATTTTTACAGTTTCCACTGATTAAATATATATTGACTCATAAAGTATTACCATTACATCAATTGTCAGCAGATGCAAGAGTATGTCATTTAAATATTAACTATCATATAAAAATGGCAGCTTGATTGTTTGGAAGCAGTAATCTGGTGCTGGTTATTGCCATATTTCCCTAATGCATTAGGCAGCAGTCACAAAATGCATTGCCTTTCTTGTATACCTGCTACTATGAAATCAGAAAGAGATAAGTTCTTTGTGTATCTTTGTATATCTTCCCTTTCTCTTAGATTTAATTTTTATTTATTTCTGAACTGCAGATATCTTTGATCTGAATTGCAAAAATGTATTAGAATAATATAAACAAAGATATGCTCACTAGAGTCAGAAATTGTATGCATCATCTCTAAATCAATGGGAAAAAATATACAAAGAACCAGTAACAGATATATTACTTAGTGCTTGAAATATTTTTATGACACTTCCCATATAATATGGGTGCGATATATCATGAATCAGGTTGTTTACCTAAATTCTTAATAAGAGTGTATTTATTTATGTAAAGAGCATTCTGTTCTCAGTACTTTTAAGACTTGTCTTTTCCAGAAATGGTAAGAAGCTACACATTACCACTAATATGAAATAAATCCTTTATTCTATGCTAACTGTATGATCAAGATATGTGGACACTTCACAGACCATTAAAACCTTCTAGTAATTGATAGGTAATCGCTCATTTGCTGGCTGCAGCAATGTGCATGAGAGAGAAACCATTCTTTCTTACTAATGTAACATGTAGAACTTGCTGCTATTGCAACACTTAATGTTCGTAGTGCCATATCATTTTTAATGCAAACACTCATTTTCTGCCTCCTCCTTACATTTTCCATTAAAATGCAACACAAAACAGCATACATTTCATTCTATCCCTTTGAGGGTTGCATAAGCAGTTCCAAGGAGTATCCGCTATTGTATTGTTATTATTATTGTAAATAAATATTTTAGAGTTTAAGGGGTAGATATCTCATCAATTTTTTTCTAGGAGGCTCACTGCCACTCTTTCAAACTTTTTACATCTTCTTTAATGTAGTGCTTTAGATAGCAGTTTTTAATGCAAATAACACCTTGCATCCCAAGGCAGATTCATATTCTGGTTAATAAACAGCAACAATAAATTTGTCAAGACTTTAATGGCAACTGTACTCAACTTTTCATACGCCAGCTTTTCTAGGAAATGGCTATACTGAGGAATTTATTCTGCTTAATTGCTTTATATTAAGCAGTTTTCATTAGGTGTCCTCTAATCCATATGAGCAGAAATAAACAGAGTCAAGAAAATGAACTGGTTTAACCCTTCCTATTATAAAAAAAAAATCTTAGATGGGTTTTGTTATTAAAAACAAGGAATCAATTTTAAGTAAAACTGATGCAACTCCATTTAATCAATGTGGGAATTTTTAGTAAGTTTGTACATTAAAGACCTATGGTCTGTCTGAAACTTCCAGCAAAATACAAATTCAGAGTTCCTTACATATTTGCCTTGAAGTTAAGAGACTAATTACATTAACTGATTTATTAATAAATGGGGCTTTTTGTCTAATTATTGTAAGTACTAACAGACTGGGGAACCATTTTAAATGTCTAATGTGCCTTGAAACCATTTTTTTAGGTTAATTACATTTCTCACTAAAGTCACTATAGATATGCCCCTTAGGTTTTACACTGGAAGATTAAAGAAAAAAGTAAAGATGATTACCTCATTGGCCAGCTCCAGTAATACAGGGGCAGCTGCATTTTTCATCACCCCATTCAGGTACCTAAGAAAGACAAAGCCAGGTAATTCTGCAGTGGCAAGAAAAGGCCAGTTTATACACGTCAGTATATTTTGTGACTCCTGTGAATCTCTTTCATTTTTTGGGGAAAATACCCCAGTACAGAGTATTTAATGGGGAGTCTTTTAAGAAATAAGTATTTTAAACAATCACTAACTCTCTAGGGTTGTCTCCTATTCATCTGCAAGATATATCAATCTCAATTAAGTCACAGGTAAAAAACACAACAGATCAAGAA
>VZTL01049722.1:4508-22577 GCA_013400535.1 Scopus umbretta | reverse complement strand
ATCCCAGCTGCTGATATGGAAGAGATCAGATCTCTCTTGCGTTATCCAAGTGTTTCAGTAATCCCATGTGTCAAGTCTACTGCTAATCGTTGCTGAAGCCAGGAGTGTCTGCTCTTTCTCCTCCCCGAGGCCCCCTTGGTGCATAATTTGCCTTTTAGGTGTTCTGCTTTTAATCTTTCTCAGAAGTATTCGTCACTGGTTTTGTGTTCCCATCTGGCATCATAGGGACTGAACCAGTGTTTGGATCTGTGGTCAGAAAGTCAAACTTGTATTAAGGGTAGAATCCAATATTCCTTCAGTGGTGTATCTGGTAGCTTGTGAACGCTTACTGAAAGGCACCTGCTTCTCTCTGGAGGGTAATAGGTCAAGGCAGGCTAGCAGAGATTTCAGTTGTTGCTGTTGACAGTAATTTCAGTTTTCCAAGTACACAGTTAATGATGTTTCCCTTGTGAGCGGTGTTTAGTGATCTCCTCGAAACCAAGCTCCCACTGAGGCATGGCCAGTGAAACCTGACCTTGAAATGATAATGCAAGCCGTGCTGAAAATTAATTGCTGGTAGCATTCTCTCTGCTGTTTGATTTTTAATGAATAAAGAGTTGCTGCAAGTTTTAAAGTTTTTTTATAGGGAGGATGTAAATTGGCTCTCTTTTTTATTTCAAATTGGTAGCTCGGTTGCTCTCGATGCAGATTATCGAAGACATCTTTTAAGAACTATTTTGATTTTTAAAGTTTCATTATAAAATAAAAAGGAAATACAATGGTTTAATGGCATTTAGAAGCTTACTTCATCAGTTTAATATTATACTTGCAAAGCACATAGGCGCAATACCATTTTTGCATGACTTTAAATTTAATTTAACAGTGTTCTTAGAAAAAATTGTGCAAATGTAATTTATGTTGACAAAGGCAATACAAAAGTATTTTGTAATAAGGAAGGCACTAATACAGCACACAAGAAATCGATCTCATATTACATTTTTGTATAATTAAGTAAAGTGCTAACTTCGAGCTATTTCTTATGACAGCCCATAAGGCTGTATTTTTTTGCACTCTTGCAGTTAGTGTTTAAGTTGAAAAACACATTTAATTTAAAAATGGTTGCTACCAAGTATGCTAATATAATTGGCACTAAAGTAATTTAGTTTTATATATTTTATTATTAAGAAGCAATTCTGTATAGATTTTGTTTCCTTGTTGCTGTAATTTTAATTACAATATTGAGACTATCCCACATTTGAACCATTGCTCAACTTTATCTGGCCCAAAGTGAAGGGATGTAAGATAAAACGTTCTGCACTCTGTTTCACCCTATGTTCTACTCAAGCACGTATGTTACCACACAGCCTTTTCTTCTTACGCGACACTGCTTGCTTTCATACACTTTTCTTTTTCTTTTAAGAGTGGATTTATTCACTTCATAAGTTTAGCTTCTAGTTTTAGAAGGGAGTTATGGAAGTATGTCTTTGGGAAGGTCTTAACCCAAACTCCCAGTCCTTTATGCCCTTTTTCTGGAGGATGAAAGTTAAGGTGTTTTGTGATGGGTGGGTTGGTGGGGTTTTTGTGGAGGTTGTGTTTTCATTTGTTTGTTTTTTCTTTTGGAAATATAAAGACAAAGCAGAGGATGCAGTGCTGTTGTACTTAATTTTCATCCTTTCAGCCATTTTTCCCTCGTGCTGATGGCACTGAATCGGATGTGCTTTACCACTTCGTGTGTTTTTCTCATCAACTGTCCGACCCTCGGGTATTCACTTTCCACCTTTCTGTTGTATCAGGATTTCAATTTCCAGTTAAGTATCTGATACTGAACCTGGAAATTGAAATACATCTATGGATGTGGACTACTGTGAATCAAAGGAAGGCTGTAGTTCTGTCCTACCAGCATCAGTGTCTGCTTTTATTCCCCTGGTATTCACTCTTCTGTAACACCTGTCCCAAACTGCCTTAGCAATACATACAATTTTACAGTTGTGTTTTTCTTGGTTTTATATGTTTTTTGTCCTCTGCTGACAAGGCAGAAGAAAAAAAATGATTGGAAGAATATGGGAGGCCAACCCTTTCCTTTCTTGTTAATAAACTTCTGATGCAAGAGAAGAAAGGAAATGACCATATTCAAAATAAAATAATGAAGTGTGTTTGACTGTTTCAGTTTATTATTCAGTTGGAGTATCTTAAGTTGTGCCTGATTTTTAAAGGACGTGTTCAGCACTTGTTGAAAATAAAAAGAAGGAGCTTCCCAAGCACAACTTCATGACCTTTCAGTAACATGATTTTTATGATTTTTATCCTTTGCATTAAGCATGAATAGAATGAAACTGCATGGTTGGCTTAAAATCTGACATAAACCTGTCAGACACTTTATGCTCTGCAATGGCCACAGAATTCTTGGTGTAACCAATGCTCTAGCTAATTGAGATGACCTCAGTGCATAACAGTGCCATCAGGTATGACCCATTTGTTTTGAAATTTTATTTGGAAATACCATCTCATTATATTTGGACTCACTAGAAAACTCAGTGTTTGGAGAATATTGCATTCCTTGGCTAGAATGTTTAGATGATGCTTAAGATTTATTATTAATATTCAAAAGTGCCTGGCAGTTCAGCTTTCAGCATGCAAATCTTGGGTCAGGAAATACTCAGGAAATTGCATACCTTCTCAAAACATAGAGTCTGCATGTCTGGGATTATTCTTGAGAGGTATTATTCTCTGTTTCCTGTTAGGAAGAAGATACTCTTAACAGTATGAATTTTACTTCTGTGTTGTTTCCATATATATAGTGAAGACCTTTGCTTCAGTATGCTCCTGAAAAACCATTGGCTCTGCTACATATAGTTGTAAAATCTTTGTGTCAAGTTGATAATTCCAAAAAGCCATTTGTTTCCTTTCTAAACAGCTCAGTTCAGGCGGTTGAAAGAAAATCATAAGGATAACTAGTTTGTTTTTCCTAAAGTTCCTGTTGCTGCAGTGCAATTTCCACAGAAAATGAGAGCTGAAATGAGGGTATAGAATAACATTAAAGTTCAGTTATCTCAAGAAACTAACAATGCAGATTGATTGAAAGAGAACAGGTTGAATTACTGCAAATGTGATATAGGTAATAAATGAGTGCAGTCATTTCCTATGTAAGAAGCCTACCGTCTGAAGACAAAGTTTGCTTATTCTACTGAAAAGTGAAAGTAGCAAAAATTAAGTAACACCTTTGAGTCATATTCCCTTTTGTCAGAAATGGAAAAAAATTATTGAGTGTCATAAAAATTAATTAATCAAACTAATCAACTTCCAAGTTTTTACCAGTACCAAATAACAAGTAATAATAGTATTTGGTGCCTAGAAAGAGTGGAAGATCAGCAATAAAGTACTGTACAATATTATTGTACCGATGTATCTGGTGTCTGAGAATTTAAATACTCTAATATTTTGAGTGTTTTTAATCAAAAAGATTTCATTTTCATTTTCTTCATTTCCAGTCCCAAAGAGCTAGAGTGCTTGCAAAGCTTTATGACAGCAGCACGATCTATGCCACGTGAAATGATCCCCAAGTTCTGTAATGCAAGAAGTAATGTGGGATTTGCCACGTGAGTGCTTGAGACAGCCTAACTCAGAGGAGCAAGAAAATAAAATCAGTCCAGGGGCCTCCAGAGTCTGATTTTTCAGAAGTATGAAGGTACATCAGTTGTATGGACATAATTAGAATTATGTGTCTATAAGCCTTCCAAAAATCCCATTGTGTTCCTGTGTGTGTTTTTATCTCAGAATATTGTTCCGAGTACTGGTGAGTTCTTTCCTTAAAACCAAACAAGGTTTTACATTACTTAACTTCCTTCTAATAATTTTACCTTATTTTATTGCTGTACTTTGACTGCAAACTATTTTACATACAGATGCCTTGAGGCGTTACTGTTCTTCATCTTCTTACCATTGCATCTCTCTTGCATGGTACCCCTTTGCCTTCCCCAGCCTTCCCTTTGGCAGGGAGAGCAGAGAAGATCACACAAGACCTCTTTGCCTACTGCCATGCAAAGCCAGCCATGCACATTAACTTGAATCCCCCTTGTTGGCAATTTAATCAGAGCTGCTTGACTTTTTCACTGAAGAAAATGAGATCTGCTCATTGTGCTGGTGGAGATTTTGAGGGAGAGAATTGCTGGCTGACAGGCATTAATTAACTAACTGCTGGAGTGCTAATACTTTCGGGGCAGTACCAAGGTTTTGATTATCTGTCTCTTCTTTCCTTGGACATATATCTGCAAAAGTATATTCTGCCTAGATCATGAAATGTGAATATTTTAAAATTACCTGTGGTGAAGCTGCCTAGAGAGAGCGGTCCAGGCCAATTGGTGCAAACACTAAAACTGGAGTTATAAGTTGTTTCTAGTTCCCAGCTTCATGCTGAATCCACCCATAAAAATAGCCATATTAATGTTAATATAAGGCAGCAGGTCAAATTCTTTCATAACCATAAACTACTGTGTTGGGTTTTTGATGTGTTACGGTGATGCCAAGCCTCCTGTCTTAAAGTAACAGTGGAGTCTTCCCAAGAGAGCTGGCGTCTTGACATGCACTGCAAAAACCAGAAAATTACTTGGCTGGGTAAAGAAATGTCATGTTTGTGTAACAGGATCTGATGTCTAAGCTGTAGGCATCAGGCTCATAGCAACCCATCTGATTTAGCCTGTAAATCAACTGTTGCCCCCCAAACTGTGTGAAGTTAATCATTGACTGTAATTTTTTACGGCTAGTTTAAAAATAATGAATGTACAGTGCTTAGAAACAATTAACTGTAATACCAAGCTTTACTACTTTCATTTCTGTAGCACGTAGGAGATGATCTGGCTTTTTCTTGGGCTGAATTATGCCGTGCCATAAGGATTATAACAGTACTAATTTGCTTGAAACGTGGTTGGATTTATCACAGCCAGAACAAGCTTGTATGTGTTTTCTTTCCTGTCTGATTTCACAAATATGAAAGAAAATAAAAATTACTTTCCCCCCTCTGTTCTTGCAGTTCCTCCCTCCCCAACCCATATGAAAAGTCATCCTTTGGAGAGTGTTCTGAATTCACATTAGTAATACGACTTACTGTGTTTCTTAAATACATTATACCAAAACAGTGAGGCTGAGTGGGTGTCTTGTGGGGTCTTTTTGTTTATTTTATTTAACCATAAGAGAAACTATACAAGCATTTTACTGGTGGGTGTTGTATGAAGAAAGACTATTGATGAAAGCCAATCTCCTCGGTCTCTGTTCGAGCAGCCTGTGACAGCTACTCTTGTTTAACCATCTAACCTACTTCCCCTTCTCACTGTAGACATTAACCTTTTAAGCCCAAAGTATTTAGAAGTTAATGGCCTATTATACAAGTCTAAGCATTCATGGTAATGGGATATTAAGTTATTAAATGTATTTTGCTGTGTAACTAACCCTCAAGTTGTGCTCGTAAATAATCACTCAATTTGTTAGTTTAATTTGAGTGCATCTATTTTTCTGCCTCCGTAGTCCTTGTGTTAGGAGTAGGATTAAAATGTGAGTCTGGTAAACATCAGCATAAATCTTTTACCTTCCCTGAGATAGTGAAAGAAGTGAAGATCATCTGGGTTTTTTCCCCTTGGAAATAGAAATTTCAAAATTAACAGATTAAGGAAAATAAATTCAGTAGCAGTATGTTCTGTCAAGACCCTTACGTATCCCTGTCAAGCCTCGCCGAATTTCGTTTTACATTTTGAAATTTTTGGAGAGTTAAATTTGAATTGAAGCTAATGTTACTGACAAGAGGAAAATAGAAGCAATTGGTTTGCACTAAACAAGTTTGAATGGTTGTTAATGTGAATGACTTTCAGGCAGCGAATGTCAGAGAACAGTAGATTACTTTCTTTACCTCGGGCATTTTAAACCATCTCCTGTGGTAGGCCTGACATTTTTTTTTTATTTTTTTTTTTCTCTTGAACACGGGAAGCAAAGTAATTGGACTCTGGTAATTTCAGCCCATGGCTGATGAAGATAAATCATAACGAGCTACTGGAATGCACACTGACAATCCACATAGGGCTACTAGAACATGAACTCTCACTAATGCATTATTCAAATTTTGTTTCCTTCTTATTCATATTCTAGAAGGGCCCTGAAACTGTTAATTATGAAGCCAACCGCCATTTGTTATTCTGCAGAAATTTCATGCCAGAAACCAATTGCTTCAAAATGCCTTTGCTTTGTTTCCAGGACTTGGGCACCCAAGTGCTCCTGCTGCTCGCTCCACGGTGCCGGCACGGGTGTGCAGCCTCAGCTTATTTGTCTGCGGGGAGCGAGAGCTCCTTTTGTTGCTTCCGAGGGAAGTTGCCCTCCATCTGAAAGAGGCAACTGCTCTTCCTGGCAAATGGGGAAACTGTTCAGTCCTGGCATTTGTTTCCATTAAGGTGTGGCTGGCTGCCTGCGGAAACTCATCCCAGGAAACTCATCCCAGGCGATGCAGCTGAAGACTAGGTGCGCAGCCTCGCCAAGTTTCAGCTGGATCCACCTCATCGCTTGGGGTTAATGTTTGACCTGAGGGAAGGAATTCGAAACCGCCCACTGGGCAGGAATGTGGCAGTGCAGTTTTAGGTTGTGTTGCAATTCCAGTGAATTGAACCCTTTGTGACTTTGTGCCTTTTCAACCCTTCCTAGCTGGTGATCCTCTCCTAGCCTTGATCCTCAGGGCTGGTCTTCAGTAGCAGGACCTTCCAACCATATGCGATGGTTTGGGCTCTTTCCTCCTCTGGAAAGGAAAAGCAGCTACATCCCAAATACTTTCTGCATAAAAACTCTCCGTCCTGTTGGTTCAGCCGGTTAAAGCAGACACCAGTGGCAGTACCACCTCACCAGGTGGGAGGGAGGTGAGGGGGACCAGTGGAAATGTTATTTTCTCTTTGGCTACTCTGTCTCTTGTCCTTGAATTTAAGCAACGGCATAGTTTGCATCCCACAGCAAATTACCCAGGAGGCAGATTGACTTATTTCTGTGGTCTTGATTGCACTCATAGTAATGCTTGATGAAATTGTTTATGCAAATAGTGTATTAACTGAAAGACTCGGTGCTGTATTGATCAAAGCTATTTTCTTGTTTTGATGCAATTCATCCAGTAGTTTCAGCTGAGGAGAAATATTGGGAGCCTAAATATTTCATTTCAGTCATTTCAAAATGAAATGGCTCCACTTCTTTGATTTTGAAACAATGTTTTGTTTTGAAATTGAGCTGAGCTAAATATTTAAAAGGATAAAAACTACCTGGCAACAATTATACTGTGAGACATCCAGAGTAAAAAGTTTTACTTCAGTTTTACTGTAACTAATTTCCCCCCTGCCCTTTTTTTTTTTTTTTTTTTTTTTTTTTGAACTGAAAATACCTTACAACTCTGTATGTGAGTGTTCCTTGGGGTCATACAGAGAATTGTTTCATTTTACATCTCTGTACCTTGTTTCCTTCCCCTGTGTTTCACTGCCAGGGAATAGTTCACTGCCACTGGTAATTTTCAGGGGACCAGAAAACACAGAGGAGGAGAATAAGCGCTTTTGTCTGGGGGGGAAGCCTTCTCCTCTGATTCAGGACTAAGCCTCTGTGTGTTTCTCATTGAAGATTTCCCCTGCCACTTGCTATCAAAAGCCCTACGTATATCCAAAGAGGATATTTATGTGAAGAAATAGTGTCCTTCTGAAAGGAAAGGGCTGCATCACCTATCACGTTTTGCAAAAATACCAAAGAAATGATTCCCAAGTTTGCTGGCTCACCTCCCACCAAGTTCAGCGTTTCCCTTGGGCCTGGGTAATTTTTGCTGTGAGCCCTGGCGAGGTTTATTCTCCCCAGGGAGCTGTGCAAGTGCCGAACAGCTCTCCCACTTAGTCGGTCCCTCTCCAACACCTCTGTTTTGTGGCTGGGAAGTTGCGATTTGGCATTGAACTCGAGCTTGCCTGCAGAATCACGCTGTGTTTGCTGCTTCTGTTGCTATGTGCTTCAGGGGACTGCTTGTACCTACGTGAACCTGGATTTTGAGGCTTGCGGTGGGAAAATGAAGAGGGAATTTTGGGAATTCTAAAGTTGAAAAGGTTTTTCAGCACCAGAGGTCATGTACCCAGGGGAAAGGTGCATATGGACTGAAGCATTCAGCCTAGGCATTTAAAATGTTAGCCAGCTAGCTCATTTTCCTCATAGCTCTACCTTTATAGACCTTACTGCAGTTGCAGAAGAGTGCACCGGCTAGCTCAGCGGAGATGCTCCATCAGTCTCTGACCACCAAACCAGTGATTAAGTGGTAGTATAAAGTTGGTGCTTCCATGTAGATCTAATATTACTTTATAATTAATTAATTAATTGGTAGCTTCATCTAACATACTTCTGAGGATGCTTTATTACTCCAGTATGGATAGCCTGGCAAGTGAGATAAGGGACTCTGACCAGAAGGAAATCTGGTCTTAAGATTTGCAGCTTTTCTCTGCAGACATCTTAAGACCATCTGGGCAGTGATTGTGATTTATAGCTCTTTTGGTTGAATCATTGTGTTTGAAGTCTTAGAACTTTAAATTGTTGTGAAGGACTGCTACTTGCTAGAAAGAAGCCATATTTTTAAGTGCAAGTATTTTAACAGCTGCTAAAAAAAAAAAAAGTCATGTGAACACAAAACAGTGAAAGCCTATTGTCAAAATGGTAGTCATCAGAAAGGAAATTTCTGTCAAAAATATCAAATCTACTTTTGCCTAGTCATTGCTTTCTTCAAAATTTTTCACTGTATCATCTTGAAAAGAAATCAATATTTTTAAACAGCATGTACCACTTCATTGACTGGTTCTTGAGAGGTTGTGAAGGCCTTTTTCTAAGTTCTTTATTATATGTTACTTTATAAGTTATTTGCTATGTAAAGTTATGAAAATTTGGGAAAATCTTATTATATGGGAAGACAAGCATTAATGTGAATTGTAATGCCAGGCTCATGAGCCTGCATTATTTCACGCTTAGCCAAACACTAAGAACAGTATGATGGTGAACACAAAAAACAAGCAAAAAAGGAAGGATTTATAAAGAGCAACAATATTTAACAAACAAACCATGTGTCTCATGTCATTCAGTAAGTAATGGATCCACTTTTTAATGGCTGGTACTAAGCTAAATGATTATAACACACCCCAGTAAGCAATGAGGACACTGTATCATTTTAAATAAAAATTAAAATATAGTAGTGTTTTAAATTGCTTCCTGCTATAATCATAAAACACATAATTATCTAGTAGGCATATGTGGAGAAGTAGGGTGAGTGAGAACCAGGAAAAATATTTTTTGCTTGCATTTGTGTACAAACTGGGGATTTCTAAAATCTATCATACCAACTGCCAGCCGTGAAAAGAAGGCTTTTATCGTAAGACCTACTGCTCACACACGCAGAAAAGGAAAATCACAAGTTGATTAGATTATCATAGTCTTTGGTTTTTTGTTCCGTTATTCCAAAATGCTGGATCTGAATAAGGGGGCTTGTGCATCTTGTTGTTGTTGTTATTATTATTATTATTATTATTATTATTATTATTATGGGGTTTTGCTTGGCTTGGTTTAGGTTTTTCTGAGTACCCTGGTGTCTTCTACTGTATGAATTTAGCTGGGAATTGAAAATCTTGTGTTTGATCTTTCAATCCATTGCCATGGAAATGAAGGGTATTCCAGAAATTCTTGCTTTCTGCATTTGTTGACTGATTTAGACGAGAGAAAATGTGAAAAAAAGCCCCCATCTTTGATGAAGAAGAGGGGAAAAAGAGATTATTGGAAATGTTGTATTAGAGTGACTATTCTGCATTCTTAAAAGCTTCATTGCGTTTAAATTCCACATGTGCTTTTTAGTGCTATATATAATAGCAATTCTAACTAATTTTAATTATACTTTTAACATCAGCTGATAGTGGAATTTCAGTATTTGTGCATTTATTGGTGACTTTTAATGAGTGATTAACTACTTTGCTCGTGTATTTGAGTGCTAGTCAGAAATTGAGTCAGCAAAAATACTAATGATTTGTAATGAAGTTTGGCTTTTAAGATAACTAGATAGAACTAACTAGTCATGTTATATGACACCTTATGTTAGGCAGGGCTTCAGTTAAACTTCATCATTAAATGATGCCTATTTCTCCCAAATCCCTTGTTTCCAAGCAATTTCTTAATAGAATGAGAAATCATTATTGAACTAAGTCAGCATTAGGAATAGAAAAATCCAGATCTGAAAAGCCCAGCCCAGGTGAAAGCTAACAGAAATGGGGACAACTAACAGAGGGTTTTGGGCACTTTGTTCTTTAACTGCAGTAAAGAGTTGCAAACAGTAGAAAACAGCCATAAATAAGCTGGAGAATTATGGAGAAAAAACGCATTTCAGAAATGTGAAGGACGCAGAACTCACGTAAGACATGCTGCATCTCCAAAAGAGAGCTCAAGAGGAAGGTAGAAGCATGGAGAATTTGGCTGTACTTGGCTGTCTACTTTTTTTGTGAGGGTGGGCGCGGAATGTCAGAATGGAAGAGGACTTTGATTAGAAACTACGGACCATGGCCAACTTACTCAGGTAAATTATTAGGAGATTTGCAATTAACCCTACATAAAGCAGCAGATGTGTCAAATAAAATATGATACCATGAGCAGACCGAAACTTGTGGAGAATAAAGCTCTGATGGTGAGTGCTAGAGAAAACCCGCAGTGGCTGTGTTCTTGAGAAAGAGAGGCAAGTAGGCTCCTAAGTCCAATCCCTAGAAATAGCAAGGACAGTGGTGCACACGAGGTGTTACCTGTAAAGGTAGTGGTAGACTAGAACTGTGGTTGGGAAGCTATTCTGAAACATCTGTTCCATGTATCTTTGGAGCACTGGTGGGCTGTGGCAAACTGCCAGGAGCACTCCAAATGTAAACAGCAGAACAGAAGAGGGAAACAAGACCGTATATACATAGGTGCTGCCTCATCCATGGGCTAGCAAACAAAATCCAAAAGTAGAGAAGAGCAGCAATAGCCAAAGGTCAGCATGCTTTGCCTAAGTCTGGAGGTAAACAACACAAAGATGCACGGCTAGCTGAATAAATTTGGAAAGAGAAGAGCTGTGAATTCCCTCAAATAGTTTCTGATTATTTTTTCGTGCCGTGTCCACAGTTAGGAATTTCTGGAGTAATCTGTAGGTTGTGAGAAGCTGCTCTTGGGGTGATGGCCTCACGAGGTGCGTGGTAGAACTAACTTCTCAAGAGGTAGATAAATTCTGCACACCTACCTTTGCTGGGGTATTAGTAGTGTGTGGAAGAAATCTATAGGATTCCCAAGCAGACTTTGTTCAGTAAGCAGCTTCATTCCTAGGCAGTGCCTGTCTTGCACTGTTTGTGAGGTTTCTTTCCTCCCTGTTCTTTTTGTCATTGTGTATCTCTGTTGCTCTCCAGCCAGGGAATTGCTGTGAATAAAGGGTCATAAGAGAAGAGAACCTAATTTGCTCTGCCCACAAGAGATGCACTGTGTAAATAAAGAGAGATAACGGAAAACTACCTTCTGTCCTGAACAGTTCATGTGAATGACTCATGGATGGAGGCACAACCAGTACTTGAAGGAGAATTTTGTGACAGTGACTAATCTTCTTTTCCTTGTGTAGGAAGGCAGCGATGCTATATAGAATACTGAGGCTCCCTCAGATATTTTTTTTTCCTTGTTTTGTTCTAAAAGTGAGGAGGACTAGAACATAACCCTTTTGTAAACTGTCATTATAAAGCCCTGGAAAAGTGCTATTTTGATTATGCTGGTGCTGCTTCTTTCCAAAAATGAATGTATTGTGTTTCAGGCTCCTACCCTATAACTCTACCCCCCTGAGGAGTAAGAAATACATGGGGAACTTGCAAGGTCAGAGACAGTACAGTATAGAAACCTGCTGCTTTTGTTTCATAATCTCATGTATGTATTTCCTGCTTCTTTCCTTATTCAGTGAAGATGCAGAAATTGAGCTTAGAACAAGTTTTTGAACATAAACCCACAGATTTATAATAGAACTTGGCAACTGGATGTTATCTTTCATCCAGAGATCACAATCTACAATGTGTACTTTGGGGATTGCAGCCACGCCTGGTGAGACAGGGGAATTCAGAGTTCTCCTCTGCCTTTTGTCTTTTTTAAAAAAGTCCTTATCGGTTTGATTGCTTTTGGCCAAAGGATACATGTGTGAAAACTTTTACTTTTTTTAGGGGGAGAAAGGACACTCGAAGGTTAGTGACTATACTACTTGTATTTGGGGGAGTGAAGGGCAGGGAAAGGGAAGGAAATGAATTTCACTTGCTACAAAACATGTGCACCAGCCAGACATAGAATCCACTTTCTTTTCCTAGTCCTACCATAAGCATTAGGCACACTGTATGTTTTATATGCATGTGAACAATGTATTTGATGTAGCAGCAGCAAGCTGCTATTTTTACATCAGTAAAAGACCAGAATGCCACTATTAAAACTGTTTTATAGCTAGCAGGCACCCTATATTGTTTGCAAAGCAGCAGTTACCGTAATCCAAGGTGGGGGGAGTGGGGTGACTTTTGTCTAGGTTTACGTTTTTGGTTCCGAGGTTGCCTTGTGGAACTGAGGTTTATTAATAAAAGTAGTGCAGCGTACTGGGTATGCGTCTTATTATTTGGAAGGCTGCTGATGTTGAGCTGAGCAAAGAAAACTTGTGGTGGGTTCCTGGCTCACAGCCATGAGTTTTTAAAGTGGCTTTGTAATTTCTAAATATGCCTATGCTATTCCCTTAACTGATCTTTCTGAAGTTTTTAGCTTATCTGTTTCCAACAGATTCCTTGGATGGAGGTATTATTTGAATGGTCTGTGAGGTGTTCCCTCCCTCGGTAGTTGCTCCAGAAATCTCTGACTTTCAGCAGGGAGGAGGAAAAGAGCAACTCGGCCTGTGCATAAGCCAGGATCAAAGGCAGGTCAGTTGCTCAGGGCCTCGCACGCTCGTCCAAGTGGAACTGCCTCGCTCTTGAGGTCTACCAGGGCTCGTCTCTCCTCCGAGGGAGAGGGGAGGATCACCTGTTCGGTGGGTTTCTTGGCATACAGATGAAGTTTTATGAAACTGCATTGTGTTTCTTAGCCTGTACCAATTATAGCATGGCTCAAGAATTAGTATTTTAAAGTTGTCAACACAGTCTGTTTTTCAGCATTTGTCACTATATTTTGTTGGAATTCTGCCCCTGCCAAAAGAGGTCGGACTTCAAACCAATTAATACACACTGTATATTGGTGCACAATGCTGAAGAAATCAGCAGAAGAAAATTACTTCCTTTACCATACACTGCAGTTGCATCTTAAATGATTATTCTCTGACACAGTGATCCAAGCATTTATCGACAAGTCTGCAAAATTTTGATGGCATTATATTTTTCAGGAGGAAAAAGGATTTCTCAGGATCAGAATTGAGGGGCCAGCCAGTGACTTACATACCGTCTTGTCTGGCAGCATTATAAAAGTAGTGTTTATTTCTAGAGACTTTTCCGCCCATATTGTGTAATGTCAGTTATGCTGGCTGTAGCATAGTTGAGTGCCACAGTAATTCTTGTACATCTAGTCCATGAAGCGTGATAGTATGAAATTTTTTTGAGAAATGTTTTATAATTGCAAACTGCTATTCCGATTAGATGATGGTTATGAAGCATTTTTTAAGCCTGAAAGCTAGTCTACAAATGTAAATAAATTCTCTTGGGTGCATGGTGCGGGGCTGAAGGCTGAAGCAGTAGGAATAGGACAGCCAGGCAGGAGGTAAAACTAGTGTTGCCTTCAGATCCTTGTGATATTTGTGAAAATTTCTGCCCAGGAGCACTGAGGCCCTTTCTCCATTATCATAGCTGTATGGTCTGTCCCGAGACCAAAATGAAGCCCTGTATTTCTACTGTAGAATAGGCAAAGTCAGTGGGGAGCTATAAGTCAACAGATAGGTCTTTCTAGTGAGCAAATAAAAAAATCGGTTTTTCAGCTACAGGTTGTTCTTCTGGTTATGATGGCTGGTGTATTTTAAGGAGCCCATCACCTACGCCAGGAACAACAGAGCAAAGAATACTTTGATGCCCTCATCTGAACCATAATGAAATCAAACCTCTGCACGTTGCTGCTTTTGGAGAGAGAGGCAAAAGTGAAGATCTCCCAGGTGGTATAGACAACTGGGCTAGATTGTTGAGGGATTTGAATGTCCCATGCATATGCTGCCTTCAAAAATCATATCTTGGAAGCTCATAAATTGGAAAGCATAAAAATTATCCCTGTGTTCAGTAATCACATGCATCTGAGCAAAAGTTAATTGAAGGACAAATACACAGAAGGCAGCCTGGTGGTGGAGTTTCATAGCAGAGTTTGGTGTCAATACTATTTAAGGTATAGGAGCGGAGGTCTTTGCTTACTGGTTTTTGAAAGCCAGATGAGTTCCTTGACTGGGTTTGCAGCACAACATAAACACAGTTATATCAGCCCCTCTGTGGGAATGATTTCTGAAATGCAGGACCTGTGGTGGATGACCACGTGTGCAGTCAAGATCTCTGTAGACTTGTATCAGGTTGGAGGCCTATGTAGCTTTTCACCCCAAGTGTGGAGTGATGGAACAGGAACAGACCCTTACAAATTCCCATGGGAAAAAGAAGTGGGAGATGTTTAGTATTCCCAATTAGTTTTCTGTTTTAGGAACAATCCGAGTTACAGTATCGCAGTTACTGCTACAAAACCCTTCCTGGAAGTCAAACAGCCTTGCTGCTGGTGGGCAGGGGTGAGCTGGTGGGCAGGGAGGAGCAGAAGGAAGGAGATTGGGAAAATGTTTTTTCCATTTTCCCAGTAGGTGTTTACTTGCATTTTTCACAACTAGATTTTACAAGTTGTTCTACGTAGCACAAAGCATTTTTTAAAAACCCTGCTTAGATAGTATTGCAGAAGCAGTGCTTATTACATAGTTGGGTATCTCATGGTGCCTTTTTCAAGTGAGTGAAGACTTCGGAGTTGAGTTGAAGAATGAACCATTAGTAGGTCCCTGCAGAGCAATTATTCACTGAAATGCCCAGTGAAACTGTATTCCATAGTATACAAAACTGCATTTTTCACTGTGTTGTTTTGTTCAGAGGCCCCTTATCCTGAGAGGAGTGTAACCTTATTTAAGAGCACATGTTCAACTGTTGTTATTGCAGTATTGCTGCTGCTTGATCTTGATCTGCTTAGATTCTTCAGGAACATGCCAGAGCCATGGAAGCTTAAATCTAAATTGCAACATACAGAGTAATAACTTTGCAGTAGAATATAAATTGGTTGAGTTATAATGAACTATTGCTGCTCACTTGTAACAAATGAAACTCCAAGGCATAGCACCAAGCATATTTTAAAAAGAAAATGTCTTATTGTTGTTTCCATTCTTTCAGTTGAACCCATGGAGAAAACACTGTGGTGTTTTTTCCTGTGTGCAGTGTGGTCACGTGGCCGTCTGCTGTTAGGAGAATCACAAAATGATTACAGGATGGGACAAAGGACTTCTCAACCATAAAAATGTGTCAGTACATGTTTAGTGAATGCTAAGGTTTACTTTTGTCACCCATAACACTTAACTTAAGGATTACAGGGATCTCAACTGAGAATATTCTGCCTTTTGGATAGTCTTCAGAACTGGCCTTGATTTATGCAAAAGAAGTAATTAAGGATTTATGGGATATGGTTGGACATAGTTTTATGTAACTCTACAGCAGAGTGAATATATATTGTGCATGCCGAGTGTAGCAGTAGGAAAGCTGTACAAACTGTGATAAGTAACAAGTAAACTGTGGGGTTTCTTGTTCTGTGTGGTTTGGTTTTTTGGGGTTTTTTGTCCCTCCCCCTCCCCCCCAANTTGTTTTTTTTTTTTTTTTTTTTTCTGAAATGTATAGTGTTTTCTGACTGCTTAGAAACTAATGCCTGGCGTGTGTTATTGCTTAATTATATCCTGTTGGGTGATTTACAATACACGCAACCTGATCCAGGAAAGCAATGGTCTTTCAAAATTATAATGCATTCTTCATCCTTATTAAATCTTTTGATTTTGTTGGAATGTGAGTATGGGCTGCTTTCACTCTCTTCAGTTTGCCCTTGTGAAAATTAAAAAGTTTTTTTTCAGTCTGGTTCTAATGGTAGATCTTCCCCTGTCAGGTTGTCAGCTATTTCAAACACTTAAAATCCCCGAACAAATTTAATTACAAATCTTTCTGTGACTGTTCATTTTCAACATGCTTCTGTTATCTTTCCATCTGTAACTTTATTAAGGGTGATTGCCCTCTAATCCCTTGCTTCTTGCTCCCCCTCTGGCTGAGCAGTCAGCCTCTTAGAGGTGCAAAAATGCGTAACCCCTTCTCTGCTGAATCTCTTGAGGAGACTTTGAAAAACTATGACACTAAGGCAGAATACATAAACAGTTTCTGTTGAGGGGGAAAAAAAAACAAACCAAAACAAAACAAAAACCAAACCACAAAAAAGTGAAACTAAACAACCAAAAAAATCCAAACAAAAAACCCCAAAACCCAACCAGAAAAAAACAGAACACAAAAAAACTTAAGGGTAAAGAGTCATAATAATGCCTTTAGCAGGATTTTGAATAGGATTTAGTAGCTTCTTAGTCATTTATCTGGCTCTTGTAGGATAATTCTAAGGCTACCAACAGTGTGGCTTGTATATTCACTAATGTTCAAGAAACATAACTAGGCTAGCTGCTATGTTCCACAGGCTATTTTCCTTCATGTTTCTTAATTATGAAGTGTTAGCTTGAGTGGGCTGTGTTTTTGACAACCTTCAGAAGAATATTGCAAAAAAGTCATTCCAAAGCCCCTGTTCGAATGTGGTACAGACTACAGGGATATGACATCTCTTTTGTGTTGTTTGTTATTGAATATCTCAGCCTTCACTAACTGATCCTGTTTTTCACAGCGCAGGCAACTTTGATGTGGTCTTTGTCATATAAAACAAAAGTATAGAATTTAATACAAAAGCTGTAGGATAGCTGAAAAAGCACCTTAGTGACTCTGAAGCCCCAAGTGTCTGAACTGCTTTTGAATTATTTTTTCACGCATTTGTCAGAATTTCTCCAGTGTTGGCTCTGATCATTCTAAAAATTCAGGTGGCATTATCATGACTTCCCAGCCCTGCAAATAAAAATGTCTGTAACTATTCATTTGAGTAGTCCCAGCAGAATTACAGCAATTCATCTGAGCTGTGTTTGTATGCAAGGTTAAGACCAAAGAGACCAAAGATGTTGTTAGCCATGTTGAAGGCAGTATTTTAAGGACCAAGAAATGGTTTCTGAAAGGGTAAACCTTCATTTAGCATCCTGGCAGGGTTGTCTGAATGACAACACGGATAAAGAAGAAAACATGGTTAACAAAATGAAACACACTTAACAAAACAAAAGAAGAAAAAGTAGATACTAATACTGTCTATTAGTTCCTAATCTGGTTTTCATGCTGTAGCACTGACTTTGTTCTGGTCCTTGGCTATCCTAACATGCCAAACTGACAAGTATCAGGGTTAGTTTTTCTTTGCACGTGAAACTGTGCCTAAAGTTACCTAAAACGGTGACTAATCAGTAACATCTTCCATGAGTCCTATATTTTGTAATGTTACTTTCTTGAAATATCCTAACAGTCACTACTTTTTGAAGACAGTGGGCGGTATTTGAGGGAAAGGAAAGAGCACACACAGCCTGCCCCAGGGGGTCAGGAGAAGCCCACGGGATTTTTCCCTTGCTTTTTCTCCTGTGCTGCTACTACCAGAGAACAGAACATCTGTACTGAGGTTTTCATGGAAGGAGGAGATGGGTGGTCTTCTCTCGATTTGCCAATATTTTCATGGTATTAGTTTCATTTTATTTGCATGGTATTTCAACCCTCAAAGGGATAAAATACAGTTATGAAAGTACAAAAGATGAGAAATAAAATTACATTACGTCTAGCTTGTCAGAAATGAACATCTAGAGCATGCTTACTACTTCTTTCCCCTCTGCCCCACTTGCACAGCTCATTGTTGCTTTAAAATGTCTTTTAACTGTTATTTCTAAATTGGTTGAAGTAGCCC
>VZTL01049721.1:33624-60599 GCA_013400535.1 Scopus umbretta | reverse complement strand
TAAAACTACATTCATACTAATAAGATTATACCAGCATAATACTGAAGGTAAGTAACAGCGATGCACCTGAGCTAGGTAAACGTGGGGTGTTCACATAAGTCATCCTGAGGATATATATTAAAAAGACTAGTCACACAGAATGTTTTCTTTCAAAAGAAAATCAATGTTTCTCAAATATAGTTCTGCTTTAAAAAGGGAACTATGAAACCAGCTGTGAAACTACACATTTCTCTTTCAATAACTAGCAAATAAAATGTGCTTGATTAAGAAATCCAAAGTATTTATCTTTTTTCTTTAAAAAAAAAAAAAAAAAAACAAAAAAAACAACCCAAAAAACCCCANNAACACAAAAAAAACCACCCAGAAAACCCCCAAACCAACAGTTCATTAATCTTGCTTGGTCTCTGATCACCAGAAACCTTATAAGCCCTGCTAACTGCAGAAGTTACTCTTTCATGTTGGAGTTTGCACACATTTAAATTGAAATGCAACTACTGGTTTTGTTAGTAACGCCCGAAGAGTAGAGAACATTGTACAGTCCAGTTGTGTTGGCCCATTAGTGAATAAAATGAAAGTAAAACTGCATTTCGATCAGTGAAATCACCACACATCACTGCATACACAGGAGGCAAAAATGCCATTTTTACACAGACACTTTTCAAGACAAAATAATATTTTTATGGATCAGGACCAAAGGATAAATAGAGGGGCACTGCAATTTTAAATGATTTTTCTTCCTTTATACACAGATCTTTTTCTTTATAGTGTTCAGTCAGAGCAAAATGTGATAAATTGTTTTACCGCTCTTCAATAATAAAGTTCAGCTTTCAAAAATGAACTGTAGCTTTTCATGCCAATAAAAATAGTCCCTATAGACCTCATATCTCCTATGAGCGTTATCTAAGAATAATTCAGTCTTGGAGCATTAGTCTTAGTGTAGATCCTTCTGCTGCTTCGTTCCATTTCACTCTCTGTTGCTCTTACAATTACTCCTGCTAACAGAAAAAAAAGAGTAAGCCTTACTAGGTGCTGCTGGTTTTCGCTTTATTTATCAAACGCCCTCAAAGTTGTCTGAAAATAGGCAGGGCTTTTTTTTTTTTTTTCCAAGTAAGACTTAATGGCTTTGCTGTCATTTTATTCCACCTACATGGCTGCACAAGAAATGCTGGTTTTGTTGGGTAGGTCAGGAATTATGCAATCGGTTCTGTGAATTTTCATCTTTCCACTGTCCCATCTTAGGGACTGTTTACAGTAACTGATACAATGTAGCAATAGACGTGATATCTCAGTTGTGCCAGTGCTTTTCACCTCTATGATCTCGTCATTAAAAGGTAGAGAAATACAGTTTAGATTATGTCTGCTTCACAGCACAAGTAATTTAATTTAACCGAAAAACATTTTTTAAAAGTCCTTATCGATAGCTTGCTGCCAGAAAGGTGTATTAGCTGGGTTGCTACAGATGCTGTCCAGGGACTAAAAGTATGAAAATCTGTTTGCTAGTAATAATTTGGATTACAGTGGATATGGATACAGCAGTTGCTGATGACTAGTTTCCAAGCTTTTTTTTTTTTTGAAAGTTTTTAATATAAATATGATAAGTAGTCTGAAATCACTGCCATGAAATTGAGTAAGGAGAAGCGAGCAGTACGAAACTTAGAAAGGGAAATAATAAATGCACATCGCAGTGCTCTCGGGGCTGGGGGCGGGGGCTGGGAAAAAAACACACTGCAAAGGCAGCTCTGGATACTATTAAAAGAAACACCGTAATTTTTCAAGTAAGGATTGTTAGGTTCTGTGATGGCTTATTTGTATATTCTGATGTAGCCCATCACTGAAGATCTTTAAGTATAGGTTAGACACACTTTTTTCAGAAGCAGAAAAGTTATACGTAATCCTGCCTGAGAGGAAGGACATGGGCTAGGTTGTGCTGGCCAATTTTTTTGGCATGGATCTAACTTCCTCTGGAGCATTATCATGCAGTAGAATCTCAATAAGAGGCATTAAACTCAAGAGCAGCCAGCAGAGTTATGCCCAAAGACCCATCTGAAATCTCAGCTGGGTCTTAACTCGCCTTCACATAATTCAGTATGTCCCAGTGAAGTCTCATACAAACTCTCCAAGGTACGTGGCTTCCTACATGCTCATGTAGCAAGTGCTGCATCAGTGCTCTTCAGTTTTCTGTGAAATCAGAAGAACTATTACAGGCATCGTCAGGCAGCGGAGAAACTCCAGCAGGGAATGCAGGAGAGTGTCCTTTCCTCCGTATGTCTGTGTCGGAGATAACACATGTCGCTACAGGAAGGGATGCTTTCTAGGTCAAGGACTCTGTTTAGTGTTAGACAAGAAGAACAACGTGGAGACCTTCCCAAGCACGAGCATGCTGCAAGGCAGAGTATTTCATTAGATAGGCATCAAGTTCAGACTGTAGAATCATTCTTGAAATTATGCTCAGTATTATAGCAGTCATATTTTTATATAAACAGCGATGCAAAGCAGCTGACCTTCATAGTAACCGTGCTCTTGGCAGTGTGCTCTTAGCCAGTTCCCTTGTAGCGTGGAGATGAGGGTGAAGAAATGGTGTTGCAGCTGAATGGTTTTGTGACTTGAAAAAGGAGTATGAGAATGATTAAGGTGGAAAAAACGCTGCTGCCAAGAAACTTGAATCTCAAGGATGTGGGCCAGGTGCCCCAAGAGATGTCAACACAGTTGAAAAGTCCACTTACTGCAAAGACTGCTAGCTTTTAGCTTTTCAGATTGTGGGTAAAATATTACTGTCAAATGAATGAATGTGTCTTGGCCTTAATTTGGCTTGGTGTTGTAATTTCAATTATTTTCACTGAAGTCTCAAGCAAAGTATTTTTAATGACAGAGTGAGGAAGTCAGCTAAGTAGTTGATGTTTTGTTTTGGTTTGGGTTTTTTTTTTCAGTTTTCAACTAAAAAAAAAATCATCCCTTGAACACGCCAGCGTGGCATGGAAAAGTTTCATTCTAAGGGAGAGTGTTAAAAAAAAAAAACTTTGTGTGGTTATAAACAGTAGAAGCAAATGAAAACAGTAACTATGCCAACAAGGACATTAATACAGCAGCAGATGAATATTGCTGTCAAAACCTTGGGGTTTGCTTCTGGGATTTACACATTGCAAAACTGCAACGGGCGCTATCTTGACAGCAGCCTGTTGTACAGCTATGGCTTGTTCCTTTCAGCATCACGTGTGCATAATGCTTGCACAGGTGGCTGATACTCACTTGTTCTGTTTTCTTCCCCTACCACATAGAAACTGCTTCCCAAAACAGACGGCAGCCCAGGTGACTCTAAGAGCTATTTCCACCCATTTTGACGGCACCAGCTCTTCCTCCTTGAAGAACATTTACTTTCTGCTCTTCGACAGTGAAAGTATTGGCATCTATGTGCAAGAAATGGCCAAGCTAGACACTAAGTAGCAATGGCAGCCAAATGAAACTTTATTTTTCAACAAACTTGAGTAGCATTAAAAGCATTAGAGGTGGGTTTTATTTTTTCAATGTGATGAGGAGGGGGAGTGGTAGTAGTGTGATGTGTTGTGACTTGATGAAGAGCTGTGACTAGAGATGAGAGGGGTTTAGTCCGATTTCTTCATGCTATCAGCATCCTCTAGCCATTTATATCACCTTAAGCAATTGAGTTACCATCTCTTTTCAGGAGTTTGTTTAGTGTCCCTTGTTACTTTAGTTTAGAAGTTTTTAAAGAGTAACCTCATTTTAGATTTGTAGTGATGAATTTTTCTCACACACACACACAAACACACACACTTCAAGGAACGCTCTTAAAAATGTTCTGCTCCCTTTTCCCCTCCCTTGAGGGTAGATGGTAAACTTCTACCTCCAGCCCACAGAGAGGGAAAAAGGATTTTAGAAGTGATGCATGAGGAGCTTCTGTTTTGCTTTTAACTCACAATAATCTCTGTAATTACTGAGAATATTTCATGGTGATTTTGTTTGTTTTATAAGAAAAAAAGAAAAAGATGCGTCAAGTGTGGTTATTGTTATAAACCCTACTTCTGCTCTGGGAATTTCTTGCCTTGAAAAAAAGAAAAAGAAAACGAGGCAGCGGCATCTGTAATTAAGTGCTTGCTGTAGCACACTCAGCACACATCTGACCAGCTCTTCTGGATGAAGTTCAGTGCTATAAGTGACATAACTAAAGCTGCTGTGGAGAGGTTGACATAAAGCTGCATTATATTTTGTGCAGTTCCAGGATTACCATAGTCTCCTCGAGGCTTTAGGCAGGCTTTCCCCAGGCAGTGCTGTGAGCCGTTCTTCCTGCGAGCCGTTCTTCCTGCATGCTGCAGGGCAGATTCCAGCTCTGTAAGAGGCAGGTACTCTTCTAAAAAGAAGAGCAAGAGTAGAGAAAGCCAGGGAAAAACCACATAACAAACAACCCACAGAGATTTTGAATACCACAGTGTTTATTGTTACAAATCAAGGCAAACCAACTTTCTTGCTCAGAGCTATCTCTTCAGGGAAGTAAAAGAAACATTCCTTCCCTGCTTTTTGTCATGAGAACTTCTGTGCACTTCATCTGGAAAGCGCCTCCTTCCCCTTTACAGCAAGGCACGGCACCCCTTTAACGCGGTACACTGACAGGTGGCTTTAGGAGGTGCTGCAGGAGATGATACCAATCTGTCCAAGCAATAAAAGTGCACCCTCGCCCTCTTCCAGTTGCTGTATTCCTTGCTAGTTTGTTACTGATCCCCTCTTAAGAGGGCATAGTCTGTCCCATAGTCTTCCAGCTCTTGGAGACAAACAGGTCCCGGCTCTTAGCAATTGTCACCAAGAGACGTCCCACATAGTAACCGTTCACCTGGCCTACACCATCATTCCTGCCCATTGAAAGCAGGAACGTTAGTGACCCTGGAAAGAAGATGTAGAGGTTTAAGTTAAGCAGTTTCAAAGCTAAGTATCAAACCCTACTATGTGTAGGCGTTGCACTTACTCCAAACCCTCCCTTGGGCCTTCTTCCTTCCTNCTTCCCACCCCCAGCCCCCTCCATACCCACACGTACTGCTAAGCACAGGACCCACGTGCTGCATGACAAGGAAGGAAGCAGGCCCAAGGAGAACAACTCGCAACTCTCTACCATCTGCTCTACCTCTTTCAGTAATGGGATTGCTGAAGGATTGGGCTGTCTGCGTGTAGAATGA
This sequence comes from Scopus umbretta, assembly GCA_013400535.1. Lineage (NCBI taxonomy): Eukaryota > Metazoa > Chordata > Aves > Pelecaniformes > Scopidae > Scopus > Scopus umbretta. The sequence goes on along the minus strand of VZTL01049721.1, from coordinate 55,419 downwards.
TTCTCTCCTCCCACGAGGGAGTCCAAGAGGTAGACAACCAAATTTAAGTAGAAAGAAATGTAAATAGACAGGGCAGCCTTTGAGAACCAAGCTGCTGTCCAGATACTCTCCATCCACGTGGAACAGCTTTCAACGTAGTTGCGGTAAGTATTCACGTCGGTTGCTTATTAACGGCCCCATCACCTAGCTCGATTTTTGAGACTAGATTGTTCGGTTTGTGTTTGTTGTCTAGTTTAAGGGGAGAAAGGAGGAGAAAGTCAAGTCACCTCCTTGTTCCTGGGATTCAATGGGACAGTAAGCAATTTAAAGTAAAGGAAACAAGTTTGATGAGTAGCAGACACCCACCAGTAGGTTTATCAGGAAGACGTTAGTGACGAAAAGACATGCTGCATCTGTAGACTGACACAGGTAATTAACGTCTACAGTGTCTTTGGCAAGAACTAAGATGAAGCCCGAGTTATAAGCTTATCTAGTCAACCCCAACTGCGAGTTCCTTCACCTCTAATCAGTGTCCCGTGCAAGTTCTGATGTGTATGTGTTAAACAGCTGTTCCCTGCAGAAAAGCAGCCTGACGGCCAAGGCCAGGTGCTGGCAGATTACCTTACCTGGTTTGTAGGTTTTAAGAGGCTTCTGTGTCAGGCTGTTGATGATATTTGTCACCACAATGTTGGCATGGAGCCCAGCGTGGTAGGCCATCTTCGGTTCTCTCAGATCTGCACAGTCCCCAATGGCATAGATGTTCTCATAGCCTTCCAGCTGGAGGTGCTTGTTAACTTTCAAAGCACAGTTACTTGCCATTTTGTCCCCTGTTTTGCCAAACAGTAAATTTTCAGAAGGAGCTTTGTGTTGCTTCTTGTCGCCTGAGACCCCAGAATGCTGATGATGTTATCAAACAGGTCATTGACGCAAAGCAAGGAGGGTTTTTCACCCTCTTTTCTACATGTCAGGGAAGAGATGCTTTTTGCCATGCTGTAGTTAATTACTGCAGTCTCATGCAATGCATCATCCTTTAATATTTCAGTAGAAACCTCAAGAGCATTAAGAAAGATTAGAAACGTTAAGAGCCTGAGAAGGAGACGGTATAATTGTCACGCTGCTCCATAGTTGTAGTGCTGTAACTGAAACTGGGCTGTAAGAGGACTCAGACTGAAGATGCGTGACTGAATAAACTAGTCAGCTGAATGCTGTGTGACACTGATAGCTCAGCAAGAATGCTGAATGTGGTCAGCCCCTTTTTGCTCAGAACTCGGCAAGCTTATATCTAGGATGAAATCCTGGCCTTGACAGCAGGAGTTGCCATCAACTTTCAGGTGTCATCTGCCTCATGCTGAACTAGGACACTAAGGTTCCTTGGAGGTATTAGCAGAAGGAGCTGGAGAAGACTGTTGGCCACCTGATCTATGGTCTGTAAGTTTCCAAAGGTCACATTTCACAAGTATTTAATGTCATGTTAGAGCATTTGCTGTATCATGGAATAACCACTGCAGGTCGTACAAGGTTGATTCCTAACCTCACAGTGCTCAAGTACAAGACATTGAAGAACTCTGTTGCTTCGCCCCACCCAATGTGTTTTTCACTTACCAAATGCAGCAGTGTATGCTGAAGAGTTAATCTTTATCCCCGTGCAGAGGACCACCATGTCAGCAACCACCTCAGTGCCCTTCTCTGTCCTTACTACCATGTCCTTCTGGAACTGGTTCGGCGTGAGGTTTTCCACGTTGCTGACCCTTTCACCTGTTGCAACAGAGAGGCCTGGGTCACAGACCTTTACTAGACTGCCGTTTCCAGCTAGCCCAGATCTGGCCAGAGAAACAGGAATTCAAGGGAGCCATGCTTAGTCAAAAAAAGTCGGAAAGAGATGCTTTGGCTAAACGAAGAGCAGCTTATAGAGCATCAGAGTCTAGATCTTCAGAGGCATTGTTAAGCACGTACTTAGTAAGAGGCGCACTCCTTTTCTGAGGAGAATCTCTTTCACCTCCTGACGGACGCTATCTAGCAGCTCCACATCAGCTAGTGCAATTTTTGAGTGAATGAGGATGACCTGTTGGGGACAAAAGGGCAAACAGGTGGACACAGGAATGGGACAGGACTCGTCGCATGCCAGGCAGGAGTAGCTATAGCTAGCTTCCTTCCACCTCGCTTAGTGCCCAAGGAGAGTGAGCCAGTGAAAGGCATCTAGTGCAAATAATTGCTATAGGGTGCTCTCAGGAGAGGAGGCAGTAGGGGCGAAGGCTGCCATTGCACAGAAACTCCTGATTTGCAGTGATCTTGGATACCTCCAGCACGACCATCACGGAACAACAGTCTCAGAAACAAGGATGAAGTTAATTGTAACTAATACGCTACTACCTCTTTGGCTGGGTATTCTGTTTTGATCTCTGCGGCCATCTCGACTCCAGCAGCACCACCTCCCACTACCAGGATGCGCTCAGATTTCTCAATCTTGAAGTAAAGAGGAAACTCGTGTTACAAGAGAACTGTTAAGTGCGGGAAGTCAGCTATGTTCAGCCACTCCATGAACAGACCTTTCTGAGGCACAGCTCTGGCCCAACAGCAATAAACCACCTAGTTCATTAAGGGGAAACAAAAAACCCGAGAACCCCATGCACTCTTCCTGTGTAGACTGTAACACTGTTGAGCATTTTGGGTTTCCCCTTGCGCGGACAGCTCATCTTCCCCTGGGGCATGCAGAACGCTAGACAAGTGCTCCTTGTCATGGCCTGTCCCTGCAGGCATCGTGGTCTCTGGTTCTTAGACACAGATGGCTCCAGGTGCCTTGTGTCTGGGACAGCAGAGCTGAACAAAGGCAGGCGACACTTCCTAGGAGATAAATTGGATTCCTCACCTCTTTAACCATGTCTTCATAGGTTTGGATGGCACTTTCCATGTCAGTGACTTTGTTGAACTTTCCAGGGAATGGACCATCACTGCCTGTTGCAAGAATGAGATGGGAGTAGTGAAGCTCCTGGGAGGGCAGAAGGTGGAATAGGATGTTAGACCTCTTAAAAACAGAGCCTAGAACACAGTTGTTGCCTCCTAGGTACTATTCCCCCATTCCCTCTCCTCCAGCCCTCACTGATAACTAGGAAAGTACTTGCCACTGTCAGAAAGTGATTTAGGAAGAGACCTGGTCCAGGTGACACCAAGTAGCTGCCTTCCTCAGGGTCTGAGAGAAGGACCATTCTTCAGGTGAGCTGAGAGCTTTGAAGAAATTGCCCTAAGTTTACAGGGAATAACCTGCTATCTATGCCAGACACTGAAACTACCATCACGGCTGGCTCCAGAGACTAACTTCTCTCCTTCACCCTCCTGAACAGAATCGGGACGCCCTGGCTGAGAAGAGTTATTGGAGCTGCTGCCCTTGTTTCTTCCTGCAGTTAGATAAGAATCTGAGCTCCAGGGTTAATTGTTGAGCTCTAAATCCAGCTCTAAGAACAAAAGCTCATCTGAGCACTAAATGGGGTGTGGTATTTACTGCACACCCACATCCCAACACAACTCTAGGCCACTTAGCTTGGCTGGAAGGGATGGTGCCATTCAGTGCGTGCGGGGAAAGACGGTCTCTGTTGCCAAGCTCTTCAGGATGAATAAATGCTACAGTCTTTCCCCACCTTGCCTCTTGGTTTTAGAGGAGATGGCTGGGGGCCTGCTTCTCTCTGGGGCAGCCCTCCATCGAAGCAGGTCATTGGTTTCATTCCTCCCTACCTCCTAGCGCTACAGGGCCAGTATTAGGCATGAGCATTTGTGTATCTGCCCATAGATGGCAGAAACCTGGAGGAAAGCAATTGGCGACTTCCCAGAGGGCTTGGGTTGTGCCTTGTTTGGGGTCAGCCATTTCAGCCAAGCAGGGTGTTACATCAGAACAGGAACCCTATTGTGCGTATGAACTCCGAGCCCGGGTGTATTGGATAGGTCAGGGTTCGTGCGCTCAGCTGATCTGCACTGTAGGAGATACGGGGGTGTTTGCCACCACTGAATGGCGTTCCCAGCTCTTGTCCAACTCGAGGGCAAAAGTCCAGTTTGTTTTTCACAGAGCATGATTCTGTCCTGCACACACACGCCTCCCCCCTTCCTCTGGCAGATGAGAGTTGCACTCCTCTTCCTGCTCAGAGGCCTGTTTTCTGCAGGTGCGCTCTGGTCCTGCTCATCTCACTCTTCTCCTCCCTGCCTCCCCCCCCACCCCGCCCCGAGGACTGCAAGCACGGACAGCAGTCTGAAACCTAAATTCCAAGTCACTTCTCCAACCAGACATCACCCGTCAAAGCCACCACAGCTGAGATTTGGAGTACTGCATTCTTGCAGCCACGACATAGCTGAAGAAAAACTCTTAAGAAGGAGAGATTCACAACACGCTCTGCTGAAGGCTGGCTCTCCGCGTTAGGTGATCCCATAAGGCAGCCAGGTTACTCATTCCAAGTTACTGCATCACCCACCTCGCCGTCACTGAGCAAGACTTGTTGCCTCCCAGGGTCTATGCCAACAACCTTGCCTTGTCGGAAGCTGTCCCCAAAGGTGACAGAGTAGGAAATGAAAGTCTTCTTGGCAAATCCTGTGGGAAGAGGAGACAACAGGGAAGCGACCTCCCTCCGTGGAGGCCAACAAACCCCTCTTCCCTTCTCCCCTCGTGCCATCCTTGCTCAAAGGCATTGTATGCGCCTGGGACCGCAGGCTGGGCCTCTGCTGTGCGTTATCTCTGCCCAGCAATGAGCTTCAGGACCTTTGCCTCAGATTTGGTGGCAAGATCAGCAACTCAGAGGCCAGGTGACACCCACCCTAGATTGCTCTGTCTCTGCCTCTCATACAGCATCTCCTGTACTGGTTTGCCAGTAAGTGCTCCACCGCGGTCCAGGGCATTTCAGGCAGGATGTCAGAGGCTTTTTGTCACGTTATCTGCCCTCGGACCGAGCTTCTGACATCTTTTTGCTCCTTGTTCCCAGCCTTGAACAGGAGATTTTCCCCCTAAATCCTCAGCGAGTGGAGTAATGGGGTTAGCCCAGTCTCCCAAGTGAGATCCCAGGTAAGCCCGAGCAGCTCACTGACTGAATGTTATCATCTGGAGTGTCACTGCTGACCGGCTCGTTTCAAGTGCCAGATACAGAAAGACATTCATTCACCTCTTCCAGCTGCTGCTGGTTTTAGCTTAGTCACCTTCTAAACTCAAAAAACTTAAAAAAAAAAAAAAAAAAAAAAAAAAAAAAAAAAGACCATCTGAGTAGTTTTTGCTCAGTTTTCCCAGTGGACATGCAACTAGCTTAACACAGACAGTCTGTGGGTTCTCCCAGAGCCAAGTATTTGTTTTCCAGAGGAAAGACATCGAGTCTTTCACCATCACTGGGGCAGAGGGGGCCCTTTTACTCCCCAAGTACCTCCGAGCTGCTGCGGTCACTGGTGGGGGTAAGAGAGCTGACCCGCCGGGACCCACGCAGGGGGAAGGCCGTGGAAATCAATTGAGCCCTTACCCCTCTCCACGGCAGCGCGGAGAGCAGCGACGTTGTGATGGAAAGCGTCTCTCATGTCCACCAGCACGAAGGGGATGGCCCGGGACTTCAGCAAGCTGGCGGCCTCCATGCCTCCGAAGCCGCCCCCGACCACCACCACCCGCACGGAGTCATCCACGGACACGCTGGATCCCATCTTGGACCTCGCTGCTTCGCCCGCTCCGTCTTGCTTGCTGCGCACCCGCTTCCTGCTCGCTCTCCGCCTCTCCCTGCGGCGGGTGGAGCCAACATTTGCCGGCCGATTAGCTGTTGCAAGCAGAAAGCTCCAGGGAGGAGCTGGATTTCTCAAGGTCTGAGCCCAGCCTGCAGGACCTTGGCTCTCCCAGGCGGGAAGGGCAGCAGGGCGATGCTTCCTGCCAGGGTGCAATGTCTGCCCAGGGGAGCACCGGAGTCCCAAGTACCAAATATTTCCTCTTTCACCTTCCTTACGTCCCCCCACGTACATCCTCCGCGTGAGAAGGGGACCGTAAGGGTCTTGCGAACCGAGGGCTGTGTTTCAAGGACGGTGGGCAAACGCCCGGAGACCAGAGGAACCGCCCGGGGCCGAGCCTGCCGGCTGCAGCTGCAGCCTGGGAGCGCGTTAGGGTGCTGTGCAGGACAAGAGGCTCTGCTGAGGGTGCGCAGTCAGTCCTGCCAAACCCCGGCATTAAAAAGTCATTAAAAAAAAAAAAGGAGATGGTTTGGGTTTGTTTTGGAAAGTTCACGAGCATCTGGCTTTGTCTGCCCACCTTGGCTTGTCCTTTGTCAGCCGTGAACGCTGGTTAAACGCGTGTTGGTTCAATCCCCCCGTTTGGGGGGCAGCCAGGGGCTGGCAGCAGAGGGGTGGCCTGTTCCTGCCCTTTCTGGGGGAGTTCGCGTTTCGCAGCCCTCAGGGTCTGTGGCTCGGAGGGGCTCGTCGGGAAACCCACAAACTGGCCGAGACTGCGGGCTGGCTGAATCACGGCAGCCCGAGGATGGCCCGCTCCCTTCACCAAGCGAAACGGCTCCCTCGGAGAGAGAAATGGAAGACGTATCTGCTCCGAGCGGCAGCAGGAGAAAGAGTCCGGAGAGGGCTGTACGAGAGGGATGGAGGGAAGATAAGCCCAGCATCACCATGGTGGAGATTGCGGGATGTAAGGAGGAGCAGGGAAGGGCTGAGAAGGTAGCGAAGGCCCCTGGAGAAGGGGAGCAGAGAGCAGAGAAGGAAGTTTACAGTAAAAGGGGCATCCAGATCGTGTTTTTCCACAGCACAGCAATTACCCCAAAGACATTAGGCTCCTGTGGCATTCCAGATAAATATAGCTGCCGGCCGTGTGGATAAATATAGCTGCTGTGCACACTGCAGTGTTGTGAGCTGGCAGAGCTGTCCCCACGCTCACCTTCTCACGCCGGTTTGAAGGCTCCCTCTGCTCCTCATCCCTCCTTCAGCGAACGCCGGCTGGTGCCAAAGCCCCTTCCCAGCAGGGTGCTGAGCAAAACTCCCCCCAGCCTGGTGGGTGGGAGACTGGATGAAGGAATTTGGATCTTTTTTCCAGGAAAAGCAGGGCCTGGACTCAGGGTTGCCACCAGAGGGTGCAGCCAGCTCGGCCGTGGGGACACGGGACGTGGGTGTCCAAGTCCAGCGTGCGGCACCAGACGCCCTCCATTGCAGGAAGGGCAGGGGGAGTGGGGAAGAAGGGAGACCGAGGGGTCGAAAGCATCGGGGGTGTTTCTGTTCTACACAGGGAGGCTCTTCAGCCTGGAAGAGAGCTGAGAGAGGAGGGAAGGAATGGCCGACAATAAAGCCGGGAGCAGAGGAAGGTCTTTGGTAGGAAAGCCGACAGCCTCAGCTAAAATAAGCCAGGGGCAGGTTTGTGCTTTTTGTTACGCAGGACTTGGCTAGAGGATGCTAAAACCTTCAAGGGGGGAAAAATAATTTTGGTTAATCCGGGGAAGATAAATCATCCAGAGCTGCTAAACACAGAGGCACCCATTCTGGCCGGGAAATCCAGGAGCTATGAATGTCCAGAGGCTGGGAAGCATCCCCAGGGTAGTAGTGCTCCAGGCCTGCTCCCTGTCCTCTCTCCCGGTACCTACACGGGCACTGATCTGTGAGGAGGCTGCTTGAATAGCCTGGCAACGGCTGGCTTTGGGGAAGGATAATTCAATGCAAAAATTGGAAAAAACCCAAACCCATCTCCATTTCTAAAAGGATGCACTCGGCAATCAAAACCCAATTTAAGCTTTTCCCTCAAATTACATGGACAGGCTTGCTTTGCACCCGCTGTGTGTGAACCCATCCCCTTCCTGGCAGGGTTGGCCTTACCTGCATAACTCCCCTGGCATTTCATCCCGCTGGAGCAAGGCTGGATCAAAGGCCCAGTCCTTGAAGATGGGGAGGCTAAGGACGAATCGCCATTTCCCACACGCTACTGCCCTCTTGCCCTTCCCCTGCACCTTTGTGCCCAGCTCTGGCTTTTATGGAGGCAGCTTTTGGATTTTCATGCCAGGCATTTGCATATATTTTACAGCACATACCCACTGCTGGGAGAAGTCGATTACTTTGAGTACTTCCCTATTTTCCCCTATTGCGTGGTGTTTTCCCCCTTTAGGTATATTTGCACCAGAGCTGCCACAAAGAAAAAGATCTGGTACCTGCCCCAGCTCTGCTGCTCACTCTGCAAATGCCACCTTCTTGCCTCCCAAGACCAAAGGCAAAGCCTTCCCAGGCATTGCCAGCGGTGGGTTTGGTTGTCCTCTGCTTGCCTTCGAATCGAGACAAAGTCACTGGCAAGGACAGCCCTCCACAGCGTTGTTCCCAGGCAATGAGGGCTGTCATCAGGCGAATCCGGTTGTAGACCAGAAGATCAGGGCCACCTCTCAAAAAAAAGGTAAAAAACTTCTGGGCCAGCGAGTTGGAGATGCACCAACAAGCAAGACAAGGTGTGTCGGTGTGTCCTCCCCACGTAAGCAATATCCACCACTGTGGGTCGTGATGGTTGCATTGAGTTTATGCTGGACTTTGGAGATGGATGACAACAGAGTAGCCTAGGGCTACCTGGAGCAGTAACCCAAAGATCTGGCTGGTATTGACCCTAAGTCAATCATCTCACTCCATAAATAGAGGACAGCCAAGGGCCCGTTGAGCTCTCCTGCACGGCAGCAGGTTGCACGCCAGGATCTCCCCTTGAGTAGGGACGCCTCTCAAGGTTCCTCCTCGAGGTGGAGAGAGTCCTTGCCGCAACAGCTCCTCGGTAAGTGACTAATAGCATGCTAAGCTTTGAAATCTTAGCAAAGTGATATAAAGGATTGATTGCGCATATATAATCCTTTAGACATAAACCGTTGACTACATCTGGGACTAGGACTGGATCCAGCAGCACCTAGACTCCGCTCTGAGAAGGAGTTTAGAAAGCAAGGGGGGTCCTCTCTGAACCTCAGGACTCAGCGGGAGGGTCTCCCTGTCAGTTTTGTCTGACCCTGTCCTCTATGCAGTAAATAATCAAGTGTACCTTGCCATCGAATCTTCTTAAACCACTGTCACATTTAAGACTGCACTTTGTTAAACCACCGCTTTATATCACTAAAGTAGGTTTTCGCGTCTCTCTTACAAGTGATGTGCGCTCTCGCTCCATCTGCGACACAAGGTCGGTGGCGAAAACAGTGCCCAAAGCAAACAGGGCGGGTGAAAGGAGCCTTTCTGAAAACCTCGCATCCACCTCCAGGCAAACGGGAAGAAACTCTGCATGCTCCAAACTGCGGTCTGAGGGAGCCTTCTGCGTGCAGGTGCCCACTCAGCATTGGCAAATACGTTGTTTTGATGGTATTTCTCTGGCGGGCTGCAAACACCCAGCTGCAGTAAGAGCTCGCCGGCTTCAGAGGGGCTTTTGTCTTCTGCCGGAGATCTGTACTGCGGAGGCAGGCGGGGAGGCTGGGGGCAGCCATCGGCCTGCCCTGGCTTCCTCCCGGCTCCCTGGCCTTTTCATCGCACCTGCCCCGTGGACCGTACGCTCCCTGCGGGATGGCAGGGGGCCAGCGGGAAGGAAGAGGCGTAGGGAAGGGGCTCTGCCGGATGCTCCTGTCCCCCTTCTGCAGCTCTGAGACGCCACGCAGGCAGCGTGGGTGCAATACCTGTGTCTGCCTCCTCCCCTCATCAGGTTTAATGCAGTATCAGCCAGAGCTCATAGACATCCTTCCGAGTATGATAAATCGAAGGATGGGTACGACGGTGCTGCGTGGGAAGACCTCAGGATGACACAAGTACCCCTGCTCTGCGCTCGCCCGAATGCCCCGTAAGCCTGTGCCTCCTTGTCCTGCCCACCATGAGCATCAGGGCAGGCTATCCTCTTTAACTTTGCAGTAGCCCTTGACAGGCTGGAAGAGAGTTAACATCCCTCCCTGCAAGTCTCCTCCTCCGGAGAGTTGCTTTCCCTCCCGGGACAGCCTGAATGCCTCCGAGTCCGGGCGGCTGGAAGGGTCCTGTTTGTCCCCCTACTGACAATGTCGCTGCTGTAAAACAAAAGGAGACGTCTCCCAGCTGCAGCTCTTCCTGGCCTCAGTGCAGGAGGGAAAAATGTCCCTCTCAAACACAGAAAATAAACACATGGTTCAGGACTTAACAATACATGCCATCAAACTCGCTGCGGAGTCATCGCTCCCAGGGAGGCTCTGCGACTGTGCGTCTGGCTAGCAGCTATCTCCGCAAAACCCGCGGACGAGCGTGTTCGTCCTCTTCTGTGTGGGCAGCCTCGCGCACCACCTTCCCTCTGCCCGCGGCCGTTGCCTGCACATCGCCCTGCGGCGACGGCCCCGGCGGCAGCAGCATCGCTGCAAGCCCTCTGTCCGGCTGCGCGGCTGGAGGCTGCGCTTCAGGGAAAAGGGTATTTTTGGGTCTTCCAGAGGCGAGGTGAGGGATTGCGCTCTGCTAGACAAACTGCAGTCGCCCGGCCTTGGCACCTGCCCTGGGGCTCCCCATTTTGCCCAGGCGATCTGGTCACCCCCGCGTGCCTCGGGGATCTCTGCCGCAGTCGGGGTGGAATCGGGTAGTCCAGGGGAAAGAATTGCCTGNGAAGATCAGGGCCACCTCTCAAAAAAAAGGTAAAAAACTTCTGGGCCAGCGAGTTGGAGATGCACCAACAAGCAAGACAAGGTGTGTCGGTGTGTCCTCCCCACGTAAGCAATATCCACCACTGTGGGTCGTGATGGTTGCATTGAGTTTATGCTGGACTTTGGAGATGGATGACAACAGAGTAGCCTAGGGCTACCTGGAGCAGTAACCCAAAGATCTGGCTGGTATTGACCCTAAGTCAATCATCTCACTCCATAAATAGAGGACAGCCAAGGGCCCGTTGAGCTCTCCTGCACGGCAGCAGGTTGCACGCCAGGATCTCCCCTTGAGTAGGGACGCCTCTCAAGGTTCCTCCTCGAGGTGGAGAGAGTCCTTGCCGCAACAGCTCCTCGGTAAGTGACTAATAGCATGCTAAGCTTTGAAATCTTAGCAAAGTGATATAAAGGATTGATTGCGCATATATAATCCTTTAGACATAAACCGTTGACTACATCTGGGACTAGGACTGGATCCAGCAGCACCTAGACTCCGCTCTGAGAAGGAGTTTAGAAAGCAAGGGGGGTCCTCTCTGAACCTCAGGACTCAGCGGGAGGGTCTCCCTGTCAGTTTTGTCTGACCCTGTCCTCTATGCAGTAAATAATCAAGTGTACCTTGCCATCGAATCTTCTTAAACCACTGTCACATTTAAGACTGCACTTTGTTAAACCACCGCTTTATATCACTAAAGTAGGTTTTCGCGTCTCTCTTACAAGTGATGTGCGCTCTCGCTCCATCTGCGACACAAGGTCGGTGGCGAAAACAGTGCCCAAAGCAAACAGGGCGGGTGAAAGGAGCCTTTCTGAAAACCTCGCATCCACCTCCAGGCAAACGGGAAGAAACTCTGCATGCTCCAAACTGCGGTCTGAGGGAGCCTTCTGCGTGCAGGTGCCCACTCAGCATTGGCAAATACGTTGTTTTGATGGTATTTCTCTGGCGGGCTGCAAACACCCAGCTGCAGTAAGAGCTCGCCGGCTTCAGAGGGGCTTTTGTCTTCTGCCGGAGATCTGTACTGCGGAGGCAGGCGGGGAGGCTGGGGGCAGCCATCGGCCTGCCCTGGCTTCCTCCCGGCTCCCTGGCCTTTTCATCGCACCTGCCCCGTGGACCGTACGCTCCCTGCGGGATGGCAGGGGGCCAGCGGGAAGGAAGAGGCGTAGGGAAGGGGCTCTGCCGGATGCTCCTGTCCCCCTTCTGCAGCTCTGAGACGCCACGCAGGCAGCGTGGGTGCAATACCTGTGTCTGCCTCCTCCCCTCATCAGGTTTAATGCAGTATCAGCCAGAGCTCATAGACATCCTTCCGAGTATGATAAATCGAAGGATGGGTACGACGGTGCTGCGTGGGAAGACCTCAGGATGACACAAGTACCCCTGCTCTGCGCTCGCCCGAATGCCCCGTAAGCCTGTGCCTCCTTGTCCTGCCCACCATGAGCATCAGGGCAGGCTATCCTCTTTAACTTTGCAGTAGCCCTTGACAGGCTGGAAGAGAGTTAACATCCCTCCCTGCAAGTCTCCTCCTCCGGAGAGTTGCTTTCCCTCCCGGGACAGCCTGAATGCCTCCGAGTCCGGGCGGCTGGAAGGGTCCTGTTTGTCCCCCTACTGACAATGTCGCTGCTGTAAAACAAAAGGAGACGTCTCCCAGCTGCAGCTCTTCCTGGCCTCAGTGCAGGAGGGAAAAATGTCCCTCTCAAACACAGAAAATAAACACATGGTTCAGGACTTAACAATACATGCCATCAAACTCGCTGCGGAGTCATCGCTCCCAGGGAGGCTCTGCGACTGTGCGTCTGGCTAGCAGCTATCTCCGCAAAACCCGCGGACGAGCGTGTTCGTCCTCTTCTGTGTGGGCAGCCTCGCGCACCACCTTCCCTCTGCCCGCGGCCGTTGCCTGCACATCGCCCTGCGGCGACGGCCCCGGCGGCAGCAGCATCGCTGCAAGCCCTCTGTCCGGCTGCGCGGCTGGAGGCTGCGCTTCAGGGAAAAGGGTATTTTTGGGTCTTCCAGAGGCGAGGGGAGGGATTGCGCTCTGCTAGACAAACTGCAGTCGCCCGGCCTTGGCACCTGCCCTGGGGCTCCCCATTTTGCCCAGGCGATCTGGTCACCCCCGCGTGCCTCGGGGATCTCTGCCGCAGTCGGGGTGGAATCGGGTAGTCCAGGGGAAAGAATTGCCTGGAAAAAAACAATTTCAGACCAGTTCCTGCCTCCTTTTAAACATCAACGCTAGCTATTTTGTACCTTATAAATAAAATTGACTTTTAGCAAAAATCAACAAGAACCCATTTTATTTATTCTCTCCCCAACAAACCTCATTTTTTCACTTCCAGTTTTTCAGCGACATCAGTTTGAGAAGAACAGCTGCTGGCCAATTCCCATAAACCACAGCACCAAAGGCACCTTATTTTGGTCAGGCTGGACCAGCCAGTGCTGTATTTACAGGCAGCTATTTGCCAGCCTATAAACTGGTTGCGGATCCCACCAGGAAAAGGGATTCAGGAAAACCCCGAAGATGAAATGGAATGGTCTCTGTGATTCAGCTGATCTGTATATCCAAAAGAAGAGCCGTGGGGAGCTGGTAGCAGGGGTCCCCTCTGTCCCGGGGCCCTGCCACAAGCCTATTCTCCTTGTTCCTGGGAGTGAAGCGGGCTCTGTGCCGAGGTGCGCCCCAGCTCCTCTTCCCCTGCACGGCGCAGCAGGGCACGGTGAAAATCTCGCTTCCCACCTAACCCGCTGCCAGACGCGGGATGAGTTTGCCAGGCTCAGTGTGCTCCGGAGGCTGGGTGCATCTCACCTGTCCTCAGGCACCTCCAAGTTAGGGCTCTGGAGCTCCCGGCTCACCCCAACGCAGGCGTTTCGGGGAACTGAAGCGCGGCCAGGCTGGTGGCAGCCCCCAGCATGGGGTGAGCGCGGGCAGAGCCAGGGCTCTCCTTCCCCTTGGAGGAAACCCCTGCTCAAACACCTCCAGCCGCCGCCTCCGGTTTTCACGCCGTGCGAATCTTCCCTACCCCTCCAGAGCCGAGTGCGCGGTGGCCATTAGGAATTTTAAGGAAATGCTGTTTTGTGGGAATTCGTCCCTTGTTGTGCCTGTGATCCAGGCAGGTGCCATGAGGAGCTTAATCGGCTTTATCCCGCTTAGCCGGCTGGTTATAAGGATTGCAAAGACCTCTCTGGCAAGGCTCTGCCCCTGCGGCAGAGGAGCCCGCGGCTCCGCGGTGAGGTGGCACCTTTCTCGAACAACATGGAGAAGGGTTTTGTGGCATCAGTCCTCATGGGGTGCTAGAGAAGCAGAAAGGATGTCGGTGGTTGGGTTTTCCTCAAGAAAAGGAAGGGAGAGGGCTTGGGCGAGCTCCTTTGCTCTTGGGGCAGGTTTCGAGAAAGAACAGCTTTCACCCCCAAATAGTGGGGAGTTCCCACCCCCCACCCCCCCCAATTTTTCATTACAGTGAAAGCACAGCGTATAATAAAACTGTGCCCTTAAAAAAGTCAGTCTCACAGACAGGCAGCCTTTGTCCGAAGGTGTAATTACAGGATAAATATGGGATGCAGACCAAGAAATGCGGTCTGGTCAGGCATGCAGTCTCTTAAAAAAACACAACAGAAAACAAGGCTGTCATTTAATGCTGAAATGTCCATGTGTGCTGCAGCCCCCCTGTCCCTCGCTGGCCTGCAGGTCCCCCCGCCGACCCGGGGTTCGGGCAATGGAGCCGTAGCCACGCACCAGCTCCCTGCGGGAACCGCACCCAGCCCTGGGATGGAGCCAGGGGCAAGGGTGGATCCGGCCTCCAGCAGAAGCCGGCGGGGCTGGGTGAAGGCACGCGATTGCCTGGGCGATGGGTTTCCCTCCAGCCCCAGCGCAGAAATCCTATCTGATAGCGCTGCGAGGGGACACGGGGGATTAGCTCGTCCGATCCCATTAAATGGAGCTGGAGCAAGCGAGGAGAAGGGGACGGGGGGGTCAGGACAGCTGGCGGAGCAGCCACAGCTTCTGAGGTTTGGGATAGACCTCGTGCCAAGCTGGAAAAAGGCCTTTTGATGCATTTCTGTGGGCCAGCCTGGCGGCTTGGCTTCGTGGGCTGGCAGACATCCGCCATGCCAGCTGCTGGTAGCAGTTTGCCACCTCCGCTACGCAGTAAACAAATGCATGAAATGCATTAAGCACGGTGTCTCAGGTGGCGTCTCAGAGACCTGCCTGCCTCGACCGCTCTCTTACTTGGTGGGCACCAGCGTCTTCTGACTCAAGGAAGAATTGCCCCTCCACGGCAAGCCCAGCCACGCCAGCACGGCTCCAGCGAGCCCCGAGTGTCCCCGAGAGGGAGACAGAGAAACAGCAGGGTGTACCTGCCGTCCAAAGTCAAGTCTGGATTAGACCGGCAGAGGAAAGTACTAACCAGAGAGATCCATTTAGAGGGGAACAGTGCGTACATAATTTATTAACGCTCTCTCTGGTGCTACATCACCTCGTGTCACCTGCAATAACCCCGAGGAGAAGCAGGCTTTGCCTGGTGGCCCTGTCCCACGGGACACATGTCCCCTCGCTGCTCTGGGCTACTCGCAGAAAATGTCTCTCTGGTGACAATAAGCATCACCACAATGTGCCTGGATTTCCCCCAAAAACCAGCTGTGGCAGGCTGAGCCGGTGAGCCGGGAGGCAGCGCAGCTGCAGGCACTGATCTGCGCGGGGCAGGTTATAGAAGGGATGGAAGCAGCCTTGGGTTGGGTCTTTTCTTTGTTTGCTTCTTTTAAGGCAAGCCTGAGGCTTTTGGGAGCTGTTTTATTTCCGAGAGCTTGAATCCCTTGAAAAGAGGATGGGGAAGTTTTGGCATTGGTGTTGGATGGAAGAAGGGTGAAGCTGCATCTGTTGTGGCCTCTGCTGAGGGCTTCCAGCATGGCCTGTCTGAACACAGGTACTTTCTTGCTCTAAGGCACTGCCTCGCGCTGTGGCTTTCCCCATGCATGCTTTTTCTCCCTAAAATCCACGCCTTTCCTCCTATGGAGAAGGACTGGAGCAAGGCCTGGCAGTGGCCAGGGCAGGGTGAGCAGGAGATGCCCCTCCTGGGGGGACAAACCTCCCCCTGGCCGGCACAGAGAGAATTCAGCTGCTTTGGTCTCAAAAGGAGCCGCGTGCTCCTCGTGGCTTCCCAGTGTGCCTGGCGCTGCGCGGGAGTCACGGCTGCGTGGGTTTAATGGGAGCAATTAGCCCCTGCGGAAATCTGCATGGGTCGGGGGCGCGTTTTCTTTCTGTCCCGTGACATTTTTGACGGGAAGCTGGAGGGTGTCCAGGAAGAAATGCTCTGGCTTAGCTGGAAATGACAGGCTGGAGCCAGCCGGGGCTGAGGCCGTGCAGGCAGCGCAGGTGGGAACGGCCTCAGCTCAGCATGGTTCCCCCTTCCCTCGCCGCTTGCTTTGTATTTCCCTTGATTTTTCCTCTCCTTCCACCCCTAGACCTTGCTTTGCCCAAGCGCCGAGCCTCCTCTGTGTGCGGTGGGATGGGAAGGGGATACTGGGCACCCCTCCGACGGCCCCTTCCCAGCTCTGGCAGCTGAGCAGCTGTTTACCCCTCGTGCTGTTTTGGGAAGCAACAGTCAATTTAAATGTTATTTGCTTCGCAAAAGCCATCCTCATGGGCGCTTTTGCAGAAGCACAGGAGAGGCGTTCGCCTGGAACCGTTGCCCCGGGTCCGGCCGTGTTTCCCCTCTGCGAGCTTTTCCCAGCACGCAGCTGCGGGGCATCCAGCCGACCTCGGCGACCCCGCCGCTTTCCCGGCGGGAAGCCTCCAAACAAAACCCGATTCACTCGGCAAACCCAGGGCCGCTTGCGATGCCGGGAGCTGCGTGCGAGACGGGGAGGGGGGTTGACGGCTCTCCATCGCTTGCGTGCTGTGAGGGTATCGCCCACGCTGCTCCGCACAAAGGGGGAAAAAAAAAAAAACAAAAAAAAAAACAAAAAACCCCCCACTTTTGCACCTTCTCCCCAGCCAGCCGGCATCGAGCACCCTCGCTCCGCACCTCGAGGCCAGACGCTCCCCGGTGCGAGGCGGCCGTGCTCGGAAAACCTCCCCAACCGGCAGGGACGAGCAGGCGGGCGCCCAGGGCTCCGGCATGGCTGCTCCCCGCCGGCCGGCCCCGCGCTCCTCAATGCCGCCTCTGTTCTCCCTCTTGGGTCAAAAACGTGTCTTTTGTGAGCTCGTCACCGGAGCCCCTGGTGCGTTCCTCCCGGCTGCCCTCCGCCGGCAGAAATGCAGCCCAGTTGTGGCCAGCTGCCGCCACCGCCTGATTTTTACTTATTTATTTTTGCTTTCAGCCGGCAGCTCTGGCTGGGGAGAGGCAACGTGGGGCTGCTGGCTGGGGGGGGGGGGGGGGACGGAGGACCCCNNNNCTTGGGGCTCCCCCAACTCCCCAGCAAATCTTAAGCGGAGACAGCCGCTACCCTCCGCCAGAACGCCTGGCTTCTCCCTCGGGTGGCCGCCGTCACCCAAAATACACGGGGAGCGAAGGGACGTGCTGCAAAGCAGGCTAAAAAAAAAAAATAGGCTTTTTAATTAATTAAATGTGAGTTGGAGGGGACAGCTCAGCGCCAGGCTGTTGCTGGGTGAACGTCTGCACGTGGCAAACACCCCAAAACTCCCCGTGCCTGTACTGAGCCCCAGGTGCCGGTCATCTGCCGGCAAATATTTCTCGGGCTCCCCCTGGGCAGGGGGCATACACGAATACCACGGAGACAGGAGATGCTTTGGGCTCTGAGCCGTTGTATTTTTGTTTTTAATGAAATAAGTCTGACCGTCTTGCAGCAAGCGCTGAGGTTTGCAGTCGATCTCGCACGAGGCGAGCGTGGCCCCGGCACCGGCCGTGCTCCGCCGAGGCTCTGAGGGGGTTGTAGCCCGGGAGCACGTGGCGGTCTCCGGCCAAAATCCGACCTCTGCTGCTGCCTCGGCTCTGGCTGTCTATCTGTTTCTTTGTGGTACGTTGTGCTGCTCTGGTTTTTGGGCTTGGCTCCTTGAACGCCTCCCCTTCTTTTTCATGTAATAAATAAATAAATCCACCTGGGAACCCTGGTATGTAAATACACACAGAACAAAAAAGAAAACAAACAAACAAACAAAAAAAGAAAACAAAACCCCAAACACCCCAAATTAACTTTGAAAAGCACTAAGCCACCTCATCTCATTGCAGCCCAAGTGCTGGCCGGCACTCCGCGGGCGACTCCTGCCCCGGCGTGCCTCCGGGGCAGCTCCCAGTCTGCGCTGGTGTATGAAGGCACTAAACCAGTAAGGCCTCTGGGGTCTGGGTCCTTGCTGGCACTGCGGGGGCTCTTGTCCTTGCCTCCTCCTAGCCGCAGGGATGACGTGGAGGCGCTTGGCCCCGTCACCCTCTGCTCACCCTCCTCTTCTTCGGTGCAGCCCCGGAGACAGGGAGGTGGCCTCGGCACCCAACTCCCTGCAGCCCCTCACCCTTGCGATTTCCCCACTCCCCGAAGAAATTGTGTAATCCGGGCTCTGCGGGACCCTGAAGTCGGCTCCGCTGGGACGCTCTGGCTCCCGAGGCCGCCGCTTTCCAGCCGGCAGCAGCAAGGAGCATCTCTGGAAGCAGGGACCCCCAGGACTCCTCCGGGCCGGCCGGGAGCGTGGCCGCAGCCCCTTGTTCCCCCCCCGCCGCCTTGCCCCCCGCCGTTACGTGACCCAGGAGGGCTGTGCCTCCTCCAGCAGGCTGAAGGAGCGGTTCGCCAGCGCGGCAGGGCTGTCGACCAGCTTGTAGCCGAAGAGGCGCATGGCCGGGGCGCAGGCGTCCTGCACCACCTGCGCCAGCTTGAAGGGGATGCTGAACCGCCACTTCTCAAACTGCTCGGAGGAGTTTTTGCGGGTGGAGTAGACGCCGCTGCCGTCGCGGGGCGCCTGCGTGTTTTTGCCGATCCACTTCTCCACCTGGGGGGTGAGGGGGAGCCCGGCGAAGCGGTACATCTCCTCCGCCTTCTGCAAGGGCGCCTGCGCCACGTCCTCGTAGCGTACCAGCATGTAGCGACCCTGCAGCCAGCCCGGCCGCTGCAGCCCCAGCTCGGCCGACAGACGGATGCTCTCGCAGTTCCCCCGCAGCCGCTGCACCTCCTCCTCACGGAGGGGAGCCTCGCCTTCGGATACCCACTTCTTCCAAGTCTCATACTTGCCGGAGAAGGCCACCATGCGGGATGCCAGGACGGCCCGGGGGTCCCGCACCAGCTGGATGATGCGAATGTCCAGCCGGGGGTCCTCCACCAGCGGCTGCAGAAACTCCAGCTGCCGGATGCGCACTGTCTTCAGGGCCACGTGCTGCTTGCGCCGGCATGCCTCGACGGCCAGGGTGATGTTGAGGGGGCCGCAGCGGCGGTTCTTGCAGTGGTACCTCTCGAAGACCTTCTTGGCGCTGGGCGTGCAGACGGGCTCCTCGCAGAGCGAGCGGCTCGAGCCTCGCCGAAACATGAAGGGCGTCAGGTGGCCCTCGGGCGCCGGCGAGATGAAGCTCTCCAAGATGTAGAGGTCACAGAGGAGGAGCTGCTTGAGGACGTCCCGGTAGACCAGAGCTGAGCCCACCGCGTTGGCTCCCCCCGGCTCGAAGGTCACCATCCTCTCGATGTGCCAGAGGGGCTCGAAGAGGTAGAAGATGCTGCCTTGCTGGTTGAAGAACTCCCCCACGAAGGAGGAGCCGGTGCGGGTGGTGGCCATCAGCAGGACGTGCCGTCGCGGCCCGGGGTCCCCATCGCCCGCCAGCTGCAGGGTGACGTTGCGCAGGTGGGACCTCAGTTGGGAGAAGGCGGCGTCCAGCTCTTGCAGCGAGGCCAGCGAGCCGTTCTCGGCCGGCGCCAGGCTGGCCTCGGTGCCGTTGGCCTCCACCAGCGCCTGCGGGGACTGCTTCAGCTTGTCCGACACCCTGCGGAGAGACCCAGCCCAGCCTGGAGGGGAGCAGAACCACCCCCGCGTCCCGACGGGGTCTTTCGGGGGGCTCCCGCCGCACGGGAGCTCGGGATGTAGGGGAGAGAAAGCGTTAAAAGCGTGGGGTGGCTCAGGTACCCACTCCCTACCTGGAGATGAAGTTGTTCTCTTTCTCGATGATGATCAGGCCGACGACGAAGACCAGCAGGACGGCGTACTTGCTCCGCATCTTCAGGCAGTGCAGCAGCTCCCGGAAATCCTGGGGCAATGCGCGTCGGATCTCCATGGGGGACACACGTACGTCCCTCCCGCCCGCGGGGAGAGGTGTCCTGGACTAGCTGCCCGGCATCCTCTGCCCCGCCAGCCCTGCCTGGGGCGGCCCTGCCTGCGGGGAGAAGGGGGATCAGCCTGGTGGTGGCTCTCTGCGGGCAGGGGTTGAGAGGCTGACCCTTCCCGCGAGGGAGGACCAACAAGCTCTTGACAAGAGCAGTAAAAAGAGGGGGGGGGGCTCCTCCCTACTGCTCCCATCCCGCTGGCGAGGAGCAGCTGCCAGAAGCCCCCATCGGCTGCTCCCCCTCCTTCCCAAAATACATCTGCCCGACAGGACCCCTTCTCGCGCCTCTGCCGGCTGCCTCTGCCAGCCCTGAAACCCAATCCCTGCCACCCCGGCAGCTGCCTGCTCCCCGCCGGCCAAAAACCTGCCGACTGCAGCGAGGGCCCCCCCGGGTGCCAGAGCAGCTCCTCATCCCGATCCACGGGGCATCGTGGCTCCCAGCCTCTGGAAAGAGCTGCTTCTGGGGAGGTTTGCAGGCTCCGCCGTAGGGCCCCGGCGTGGGGCCGCGCAGCTTCCGCCTTCCCCTGGCACGGCAGCGGCGGCTGCTCGGCCACAAAAATGAAACCCAGAGGGTTTCCAGGAATGACAGAGGGCTGGAAAACGCTGCTGCTCCTGCTGCCAGTACCGTTCGGGGTGTGAAATGCTCCTGGGAATTTTTTCCAAAAAGAAAAAGAAATCCAAATGATGGTGCAGCCGCTTGGTGCGGGATGCAAAACCCGCCGGGAGACTCAGCACCCGCCCCCAGCAGAAGAGACTCCCCCTGCAGCCCTCCTCCTCCTCCTCCTCCTCTTCCTCCCAGCGCCAAGGAAATCGGGGTGCTGCTGGGAGCCGCTCTGAGTTGCACCAAACCCACATCCCAAGTGGGACACGGCGGACGTTTTTGGGGGCCAAAGCTGCCATTTTGGGCCCCGGGGCAGGTCCCCGTCACATGTCACGTGTGCAAATTTTCACGCCTGGGGCTTGTTGGCGTCCGCTACCTGGCCGCCGGTTCGCACGCCCGCCGGCCGGCCGGCCGCGTGGGTGATGCCGTTTGCTTGTCCCGCTTTCTTGGCCAGACTTTCGGTGACTCAGGGAAAGTCTATTTAGCTTTGGTTTGGCTCCCGCCAGCACGACCCCGGCAGCCTGTCCCACCCCTGCTTTCAGGGGTGAAGGGGGGGGGGGGGTCCCGGGGGGNAGGGGGGGGGGGGATCCCGGCGGAGCCTTGTCCTTTGGGGGGCCCCCGGCGTTTGCCGGTGGGGAGATGCCCCGGCCGAGCCACGGTACCCGCAGCCCTCGGCAGGGTGTGGAGCGGGGAAACCCTGCCAGGCATTGCGTCACACCCAAACCTCCTCAACGCCGTCCGTGGCCAAAATGTGCATTTTTTGGTGTTGCTCACTGTATGCCCCTCCTGCTGGGAAGGGGGGACAGCCTTGGGAGCGCGGGTGGGAGGAGAGGGACGTGCCCCGCAGCCAGGGCAGCATCCCAGCCCACCCTGTCCCCAGCCCTCTCTGTGGGAGGACCAGGAGTTTCCCAGCTTGAGGAAACAACTCGGCCCCAGGGGCTTGGCTTTGCACCATCTCCTTCCCAGCAAAAGCTGCTAAAAAGAGACACCCATCCCCATGCACCCAGGGAACTGGGACTTTTGCGGGATGCAGGGACCCCGGAGAGCCCCGGTGGCTCCCCCCGTTCCCCCTTGCAGCGAGTGGTACCGACATCCCCCCGCACACGTATGGGTGTGTGTAACAGCCCTGTTTGTTAGTTTAGTTTGTCAGCACACCGCTCCTCGGGGACAGGCCAGCAGCCCCCCCCCGAGTCCCCCCTTCCTCGGTCCCGCTCGGTGCCCCTGAGACGACAGGGCCAGAGTATTTGAGCAACGGAGAGAAGAAATAAAATACGCAAAGCCCTCGGCGCGCGGCCGCGTCTCTGGTGGTCTGCATCCCTGCCCTCGCCTCCCCGGTGCAGGGGACCATCTCCTCGCTGCCCGGAGCATGGGCACCGGGGGGGGGGGGGGCCGCAAACCCCCCCGCTC
>VZTL01049721.1:0-29296 GCA_013400535.1 Scopus umbretta | reverse complement strand
GCTCCGGGAGGAGGGAGGGCAGCGGGTCCCCTGCTTTTCTTCACGGCGCTGTCATCCTCCCTCCCTCCTTCCCTCCCTCCTTCCCTCCCTCCCCTCTTCCCTCCCTCCTTCCTTCCTTCCTTCCTCCCTCCCGGGGCGGCGGCGGGGGGGAGCGGTGCCGGCGCCTGGACGCGGGTCCCGGGGCGGAGCCGGGCAGGGTCCCCGGGCCAGCCTCCCCGCTGCCTGCTCCCCGCCTGCTCCCTGCCTGCTCCCTGCCTGCCCGACACGCCGGGGCTGGAAACCGGGAGGCGCCGGCCCCAGCCCTGCGATCGCCCCGGGCTGGACGGGGCGGCCTGGGCGCTGATGGGAGGGGGGGACAGACGGACACCGGCGGGCTGGGAGAGCACGGACACCCCGGGAAAGTGCCCGGCCAGGGGCAAGGAGAGTCTCCTCCTTGGGCCGCAGGCTCCTGTCCAGCCTCCTGCCCACGGCGGGGTTGCAGCGGGGTGGTCAGGGCTGTTATCCTGCAAACCTCCAAGGACGAAGCCAGCGCAACCGCTCCAGGCAGCCTGTTCTCGTGGGGAAAACGCTTCTCCTTATATCCGCTCCGAAGCTCTCCTGTCCCAGCTTTCAGCCTCCCACCACCTGAGGAACCTGGCTCCATCCTCTCCGTGACCACCTTGCAGGCGTGGGAAGGCTCCTTTCTCCTTATCCCCAGGCCAAAACCGGCTCCGGGGTCAGCGCCTTTCTCCCCAAAGTACCGAGCTCCGCTTTCTCCCCGTGCAGGAGCTGTGGCAGGGTTTGCCCCACGCGATGGCCGAACACCAGCGGCGTGCCGTGCCGGTGAGCACCAGCCTGCGTGCCCCCGGGAGGGCAGGGAGTCAGAGCATCTTACTGGGAATGGACCAGCAACTCTGGGGGACAACGGCTGTCACTGTCCCCCACAGGGCAGGATTAGGGTCTGGAACATTAAATCGTATGGAAACGGCTATTCTGGCTTATGGGTGGAAAGTCGTACAGCTCCCTCAGCGCTCTGTAACGTTAGACTCTGAGGAACTGAAAGACATCTGGCTTTGCAGGCAGAGAGCGATCCGAAAAAATAGCCCCCATAAAAAAGTTTCAGCCCTCTTTCGCATTCCTGGCATAGTTTTTCCGCTACGCATGTGGCACAGGCAAAAAACGCAGGTTTTCTTGGCGTTCATGTGTGATGACCTGCATAAGCTCGTTAGCAGCTTCCTATTAGCAAAGGTAATGGGTTCGTGTTCACACGCGGCGTGCCAGCTCCGCTTTGCAGCTTTGCCAGCGCTGTTGCTTGCAGCAACGCCGGGCGTGCGCAAAGCTATACGCCGGCGTGCTCGTATATACGCAAGGACATATATTAACGCAGGGGCGTTGCAGAGCTGCCCGGCGTTGCTGGGAGGCGCGTGGGGCTGGTGGCACAGTTCGTATACAAACATTGGCGCCGGAAAGCCCGGCTGTGGTGTTTATGGTACGGACGCCCACCCGTCCGTACGTCCTTCTGCTTTTTCCGGTTGTAGCGGGCATCCAACAGCCGGTAGCTCTGCGATCCGGCTGCAGACGGGCACGGTGGCTCCGGTACAGCCCTGCCGCAGGCGATGGAGCCGGGGTGAAGGGCGGCCACTCGCAAACTCTGCCTAAATGAGGCAAAACCAGGCCTGCGTGGGCTGTCAGGTTAATCACGTCAAAAAGAGCGGATAAGTCTGGCTGGCCGCACACCGCAGGAGTTCTGTGGGGTTTCGAAACTTTTTTTGAGCTCCTTGCTTGTTATTCCAATTGAAACAGGGAATTCCGCCTGGGATTTTTGTGGGCAGAGGAGACGACGGTGAAACTACATCCCCGACTCGTAAATAACTTTGAGAGGAGGGCAGAGAGAGACCGGTGGGGAGCGGGACGCCCCCGCGAGCAGGGTGTCGCTGCCTTTGGGGGTCGCTTTTGCGGCTCTCCCGGTGGGGGCAGCAGGAGCAGAGGACCCTTCCCCACGCAGCCGCAGCGTGGGGCGCAGCCTGGGCCGAAGCCCGCCCGGGGTGCGCTCCCTTGCCTGCTCTGCACGCACACGCGGAGCTCCGGATGGAGATCGCCTTCCCGCTTCATCAGTAAGGAAAGCTGGCACAGGGGGGGACGAAGTGCCTTCTCCTCCCCGCAAGCTGCCGAGGGAAGCGACGGGAGAGGCAGGGAGTTGTGTTTCCGCTGCCCTTCACTGCCTGCGGGATCGCATTCCCTTCGTCACCCGCTCCTCTTCCCCCAGGGATGACAGAGACTGTTCTCCTCGCTCCCCGGGTTGCACACACGCACGCCTGCCGTGCGGGAGGAGGCAGGGGAGCGGTCCCCGCAACGACATCAGGAGCAAGGAAAGGGGGACACGTCGCTATAGCAACGAGGATGCTCTGGGCTTTCGGGGAATAAAGGCGTCTGACGCTCATTTTCCGCCCTCGGTCCAAGCTGGTGACCAGGTCGGACTCTGATTTTAAAAAGCCTTTGCTGGTCTTTGCTCTGTCAGAGCCGGGGCAGCGTCTGCCTAGAAATTTGCCTGCGGATTAGATGTTGGCAAATTCTGTGCCCCGCGTCCCTTCAAGTGCCGTCTGGTGGCATCTGGCAGCAGGACACGGTGACGGGGCACCTGGAAATGGTCTGGAAGCTGCGGTGGAAGGGAAACCCAGTTCTCCTCCGCTTTGCTGCTTCCTCCAGAGGCGCTTCAGGGTTTTACTTCCCCAAAGGTTACGATGTGGCTCAGAAAAAAACAGAAAGCAGAAGGACGCCTGTTGTCTGAGGTTATGAGATGGAGAAGGTCCCCTGGCTTTGTTTCAAGGCTGAATCTGCAGGGACTCGTTTCGGATTTGTTTCTTCCTCCCCGGAAAGTTGGCAGCCTTCCTTCTGCTTTTCGTGTCCAGGTGCCTGCGCCATGGCGAGCTGCTCTTCCGCGTGTTCCTCGGGGAGGTGATGGTGCGTGGCAAGGGGGGTGACCTGCCAGCTGCTAAAACGAGAGTCGCAAACACCCCGATTTCTTTTCGCACAAGGGACTTTTGCAAACAGAGGCCGGGAAACAGCATTCTCCAGCGGCCAAAGGGACTTGGGTGCGGTGGTTTCAGGGGACAGGACTGCACAGGCACCTGCAAATGGCAGGATTTCCCCTCCCGGGGACAACAGGGCAGCTGCTGATGGGACCTGCTCCTGGCTGGGGCTGGGCTGAGGACCTCCTACGGCTGCATGAGCTGGCCCAGGGCACCAGGACCCATGTCAGAAGAAGGTCTCTGCCTCCTCTAGCCCCTCTAGTGAGAGGGGTGGGGATCCTAAAGCCCCACGAACGCTCACACTGAACTCAAACGTGCAGCGTGGGTCCTAGCGCAGAGCCCGAACCAGCCAGCCAAGATCCGCCGCCGAAGGGGGAGATGGTGTTTCCCGGTGCCCGGGTACGGGTGCATCACCCCCGGAGCGGGGAGCAGTGTGCGTGTGGGTGCATGCAGAGCCGTCCCAGAGCACTAGGGCTCCCTGTCCTCTGAGGGAAAAGCAGGCAGTGTCCCGCCGGAGCTGAAGAAGAACCTGGTTTTCCAGCCGAGTGCACTGTGCTTACCGGTGACCCGTACCTAACCTTCTCAAGGAAAACACTCTCAGGTGCTTCAGTGACAGCTCTAGCGGCTCACTGGCTGTGGGCTGATATGAGGAAGGCATCAATGTGAAAAAAAAATGTGTAAAACCTGTTTTTCTTCCAAAGGCCGGATGCCATTTTCAATCACGGACCCACCTGCCCTTTTCCTCTACCCGTGATGACCTTCCCCCCTAAACTTCACCAGCGTGTTTTCACCCTCTGCTCCCAAAGCTAGCCTGCTCACCGGAACGCAGACCAACCACCTGAAACTTTTCCATCNCCGGCTTTGGTTTGGAGGAGGGGGGGGGGTGTTCCTGGTCCCGTGAGCCGGAGAGAATGGTAGAATCATGGAAAAGGTTGGGAGAGAGCTCTGAGATCAGCTAGTCCGACCGTCAGCCCGAAACACCGTGTCTGCTAAACCATGTCCTGGAGTGCCACATCCACACGGTTTTTGAACCCTTCCAGGGATGGGGACTCCACCACCTCCCTGGGAAGCCTGGTCCAATGCCTCACCACTCTTTCAGGAAAGAAATTTTTCCGAATATCCAATCTAAACCTCCCCTGGCGCAACTCGAGGCCGTTACCTCTCGTATGGAAAGAGAGGAAAAAACTGAGCATGGCCAAGGCCCACATCTGCTTTTCCAGCTCCTCTTTTCCCCCTCTTTCTCTTTTTCAGATGAAGCAGAAAGCCTCTGGCTCCTGCCCTCTCCCTGTCCAACCCTCGCCTTCCCCACCGCGGTGCCCATTCCTCTCCTGCCACCAGGAACCTCTCTCATACTTTTAACGCCTGGCCTTGCTGGCAGAGCCCCCTCGGGGGGGGGGGGGGGGCGTGTTTTCAGACCACAGCGATGGACCCGACACCACGGTGTACAGCTCTGTACAGCTCTGCAGCCTGCCAGGGGAAAGTGCTGCCCGTGTTGCCATCAAAGAAGACGAAGAAAATTGCCCACGAAGGAGAAGAGGGCAGCAAGCTCAAAGAGCAGCCCTGATGGCAGGACCCGGAGGCTGGGGGAGATGACAGCCAGCAAACAGCATTGAGGCATTGGAACCGGCTGCCCAGGGAGGTGGTGGAGTCCCCATCCCTGGAGGTGTTCAAACAACGTGTGGATGTGACACTCCAGGACATGGTTTAGTAGGCATGGTGTTTTGGGTTGATGGTTGGCCTAGAGGATCTCAGAGCTCCTTCCCAACCTTAACAATTCTATGAAAGGGCGATCCATAAACCAGGAGCATTTGCTGGAGGCTAGGCCTGACTCATTAATCACATCTGGGCCTGGGTCCATTAAAGAAACAAATTATTTGCTGCAAGGGCGGCAGGCCGAGGTCTCTGCAAGGGAAACAGCAGCACCGCGCTCGCCGTCCGGCACAACGGCGCTTTCCCATGGGCGGCTATTCAGGCCGTCCTCTGCTCAGCAAATGACCAGAGGAAGGAGTCGCTGCTGTCCACGGTGAACTGATACTTGGCCAGTTTCTATCCAGTATCTATGGCAATGGCTGCTTTTTCGTGTTTGCTTTCCTAGCTGTCCTCTGTAGGCAAACTGGCTCGTGCAGCCCCAGCAAATCATTTTTGCTCCCCGGAGAGGTTTTCAGTTGATTTCCCTCCCCCTCCACCCCTGCAGCAGGTATGCTTAAAACAAGTGGACCTAATGAGGGTGGGAGCTTGGTGGGAAACTCAGTGTTGACAGCCAACGTGCCTTTGACCAACCTCTGCACATCCTCCCCTCGCTGCCTCCTGCAGCCCCCCCCACACAACATGTGTCCAATCTTCAAACGACCCCGCTCCACATTTTCTGTTCCTTTTTCAGTTCTGCTTCTCGAAAACTGCTGAGGGTGAAATAAAGAAGTTGGTTTATTTTTAATCATCGCAAACACTTTCCAAAACTGCGACGCAAAGATTCACTTTGACATGATGAGAGCAGCCGAGCCAGGGGGACGTCTGGCGAGAAGAGAGGCTGGCAAACGTTAAAGTAGTGACACTAGTAGAAAATGCCACTCATGTCCCCATCCCGGGGACAGCCAGCAAGGCCGGGCTGCTGCTCTCCCAAGTGAGCAGGAAGCCTTATGCTTTCTGCTTTGGCTTTTTAAGTCCCTGGCACAGAGAAAAAAGGTGACTGAGAAGAGAGGAGGGATCACATGCAGACCGCAAGCGTGTTTCTACCAGTGCCGTTGGCTTTGGAGCTCAACAGCAGTGAAAAAAAAATGCCATCAGGCACCTGGCAGCATCTTAGTAAGGTCAGCAGCATCCTCAGCTGGGAAAAATCTGCATCTTCCTGCTCTCTGCAAATGTGGATAACTCCCCGTCTGAGCACCCCACTCTCCCAACACACCGCTCAAGGCAGGGAACTCCATTTAGGATCAACCAAATAAAGCCGCTTTTGCCTGATGGTCACGACTGGGAGACTGACGCAGACTGATAGTGGGCTATTCCTGACCAGCCTGCATGTGGAAAGGAACCCCTGCAAAAAGGAGCTGATTGTGCTAAACGGCACCAGTTACCCACTCTGAGCCTTAGCGGGAGAGCCAGTGTCTGCAAAACCATGACTTGTCTCATTGTCTCCCCTCTGCAAGAAGGAAGCGAGAACCACCTTGTATTGAGAAGTACTCGGCACTGAGGAAACCCCAGGGCTGACTCAGGTTTTTGGGTGCTCAGCACCCAGTACCGTGCTGAGCTGTTCGGCCATGTTGCCCGCTGGGTTTTGCTCGGGAAGTTTCCACAACAGAGCAGACGTTTGCAACGGGATTTGCAAGGTTGCGCCAAGCTGTCCCCGGGCTTCTCTGAAGCCTGTGCTATCAAACTAGAAGGTTTAGCTTTGGTGTGTGGTGGGTTAGCTGCTAACTCCTCTTAAATCTCCCACTGCTGGTGTAATACGGGGGCACGGGCACACACCAAAGTGCGTGCCAGGGATGCTCTCTGCTGCGGGGTGTCCTCCTCTTCTGCTCCTCACCGAGAACACCATGAGATGGTCTTAAGAGTATGAAAACCATTTCTGGCCACAGTAAGCTATTAGCATCTTAGCCAAACCCTTGGTGTCAAGATGTTTGTGAGACGGTGTGGTTTTATCAAAATGTTGATGAAACCTTTAAGAAACTTTAGGCTGGAAGAGGGTCCTCAAGCTGAGCGCTCTCATCGGTGACGGGTATCGATGCGGCTTATTTCCTTACCCTAATGTGTTATTTGTATCTCATCTTCTCTGTTGCCCTGCAATTTCATGATGTGCTTAAATCCACCTAAGGCAGGGAAGAGACCATCCTGCGCTCTCTTACCGTCCCCGGCACATGTTCCCTGTCCCTTCCTTTGTGTGGCAGCAATGTGAGCCTGAAAACTTATCTTTTATTGCTTTTCCTTTGCAGGGTAGCTTTCTAGTTGGATCAGGATCTGATCAGATCTACTAAGGGTCAGGCGCGCATGGCCAGCGTGCAAGAGACAGCAGAGCAGTCCCTTCCAGCATCAGTTCAGGCATATGCTTTCACTCTGAACATCACTGTGGACCCACAGAAACCTGATTCAGCCCCGTCTGGACAGACATACGTTCATCCTATTCTAAAAAACCTTTCAGGTTAGGAGATTCCTCAGCCACTGGCTGAAGGATCGGAGCTCGCTCTTGCACATGACTGCTGCTAGTTTGCTTGACTGCCATTTTTTGGGGGGGGAGGTGGTGGTGGTGTTTTAATTCCTCCCCGAGCTCAGCCGCTGTTTGCAGAAGGGCAGACAGTGGCTTCTGACAACCGCCAAGTAATCATGCTGTATCCTCGCTGGTCTGCTTACAAAAGGAAGGTAACACCTCTGCCTAGAAACCATGTCTGGCTTGGTGATAACCAAATCTTTGCTATTTAACACACAATAAGGGTACCAGGACCTTCACAACGGGGAAGGGCCTTTCCAGTGAAGAAGCTGAAACCAAAGCACCAGAGCAGAGAACCAGTATCTGCCAGGGGACTTCACTGGGATGTCCATAGGGTCAGCCACACTCTGTAGCTGGACCTCTGGAAGATCCACCTCTAGGAAACGGCACTGCTGCATCCTGGCATCCTGCAGGGATGAGATATGCTTCTCCGCCTCAGCAGCTCTGGGTGCCGTGGGTCTCATTTGAAGGGCAGGTTGTGGAACGTGAAGGTGGGTCTCATTTGAAGGGCAGGTTGTGGAACGTGAAGGTGGTGCGCGACATGGGGCAGGACCCTCTTGGTGTAAAACCCACAGGTCTCAGAGAAAGAGAAGGATCAGGTCCACCTTGGAGATCACCCACTTTGTGTGGACACCTGTAGGAGGAACCACCACAACACGATGGTCTTTGAGGGCAGCAAGACAACAATTTGACTTGCCAGTAGGGAGGTGTTCATCAGACCGGAGGTTCAGAGCAAGTGAGGAAAAAATTGTGGGGAAACCCTGCCACATTTGCTAGAAATCACTATAAATTCCACATATCTTCTGATTGCCCCAGGCAGCAGCAGGAAAACCAAACAAGAGCAAAACCTGTTTGCTTTCTAAGCTTCCCTGTGAAATAGGAGCAGCTCAAACCTGATAATCCTCATTTTTATGGAAAAACAGTTTCCAAATCTCTCAGGGTTAATGAGCTCCCATTTGCAGATCTGTTAGCAAGGACAGAACATGGCTCTGAACCCTGTCCAACCAAAGGAGCACAGAGAGAGATCAGCTGCAGCTGAGCCAAAAAATTACAACTTGAGGGGAAGCAGCTGTTTGATAGGTTTTAAAGGGCAGCTGCAGTATGGCTGAATAGAAGGGAACTGGAGAGGAGGTTTTTTTTTCTAGTTAGGTCAGTGGTAGTGCTCCTGAGATGTTCTGGGTCAGCTTCTCTGTCCTTCCACAAGTGGTGGATTTGACCCAGTGTGTTAAGCTAGGGGTGACATTTGCTGCTTTTCACAGAGTGGTTTCTTGCATTTTTCTCTTTTGTATGGGCTCAGCCGTGCTTTTGTTCTGCAGTTGGCTGTATCACGGTGCCCAGGGTTGAGAGCTAACTCCTATGCCTCTCTGCCCTTCCCTAGGGAAGGATAAGAGGGGTTTTGTTCCTTCTCTGATGTTCACCACGGCAAGCAAAGCTCAGCAGAACGGTGAGTTTTGATCTGCCTATTTCCTGGCTGTAGCTGAGCTTGTGTGGGTATGTGGTGCTGACTTCTCTCAGGTCTGTGATTTACAAATTGAGGGATAAAAATAAGCCTTTACTGAACCAGTTCATTTCTGGGAAGAGGAGAAGAGCATGTTTCAAAGACACACATTAGGTGATAATCATGGAAATCATGATTGCCATGGAAAACCAGGCTGCAGGCTGGCAATCCTTCATTAGTCACAGCACTGCCCATGGAATCCATAAAGCATCTCTGTTGCCCTGTGTTTGCCGTTTTGAGGAGATGCTCAAATGTTTCCCCAGTTGCTGCTGGGTGAACAGTGGGAAGGACACAGAAGGGGAGGTTGCTAGCAGGGAAAGGTGCTGCTGAATTGTCCCATGAAATCCAAAGGTGTTGAGTTGTAGCTGTCTGCCCTACTCGTGCTGCAATCCAGCTGGCTTTTTTTTCCTGGTGTGAAACATGGATTTGCTCTGTAAAACTGGAAGGTGAAGAAACAGTAAAAGAGGCTCAGGACGTTTGACGTGGGCTCTCTCTGTCAGACTTGGAGCGAGCAAAGGATGAATGCCGCAGTGGGCAGCTTGTTCCCAACCATTTAAGTCCCAGACTTAGCTGGGACAATGGAAGAGGGAGATTGAGTCTCTGACTGTATTTTTAGCCTTTTGTACCAGAGGGCAACTATTCAGATGCCCACGACTTCGTGCGTGGGTTGTGTGCCACTGGTGACTGTACGATGATGAAAGACCTTGTGGTGGAAGCCACAGTAGCTGGACTCGCCACTTCCCCCGCTGTGTCCTTGTGACTTTGATTAATCCAAGCTCATGCCAGTTTTGGCCAGCAGTTAGCTGCGGTTGCAAACTTCATTGAAATCCACTGCCTGGCTTAAATGTCCTCGACCACGAGCGCAGCTGAGGCGAGATAACATGTGAAGAGGTGCTGCCTGATCTGCCTGATGCCTCCTAAGTTTGTGACCTAGAAAAGGGACTGCGGACGTTGCAACAGCATGGCAAACAGGCAAGCAGCGTTCCCTGAGTGATCCCTGCCTGACTTCTGGGGCTGCTTATTAAGAACTCGGACTATACCGTCTCCCTGATCTATTCCCCCTCCTTTCCCGACACACCAGTTAATGCTCTATTTGCTCATCCAAATTTTTGAGGACAGCTTACTTGGGCTTTTACTTCCAGTCCAAACTCTTCTGCTTTGTACCTTCTTCCCCAAATAATATGTTCCCTTCAGTGCCTTCCCTTTTGCTTTGGATAATGAGGGAAGAGAAAGCAGGTATTTCAACAGCAGAGGAAATTGTATGAAGAAAGTCTGGGGGACACGTGTCTTCTCAATCTGGTTCCTTACAGGAGCCCTTGTAGCTTTTTGTCCCCCGCTAACTTATAGATTTGTTTTGTTTTGTTTTTCTGCAAAGCCTATAATACTTCATGCTTTTTCTTAAAGCCATGGCTCCCGGACTCCCGTGATTTTCTAATCACTTCCATGTGAGCCAAACCGAGTCAAAGCAGATTTTCCATCTGCTGTGATAGGGCTGGATTGAAATAGTCTGCACTGCTGAAAAAGCCCTTAGAGCTTCCACGCGTAATCCTTGAAAACCTGCAAAGCAGAGAGCAAATAAAGGAACTCAGCCCTGTATTTTGTAAAAGTTTTTGCTTTTGGCAGGCAAGTTTTGCCCATTTCTGGCTGGCAGTGCTAAAAGCAAGGCAGTGGCATTTGGGGCTGCCAGTCCTGTGTTGAGAGCTGGGATGAGCTCAAAAAGGCAATGGACAGGTAAAGGAGGAGGAGGAGGTGGATGATGAAGACGGGGAACGTGTTGCCTTTTACCCTGGAGTGAACGCACGGAAAAGAGGAATATCAGACTTTGCTCTGTGACACCTGAGCAATGCTCAGTTTTGGTCCCTGAGGACAGAGCCACGTGGTGGTAACACTTGCTCTGCCCAAGGGCTCTGTGAAGGGACGATATTCTCCACTCCACACCAAAAATTACAGTGGAAGGGAGACTCTGCACACATGGAGTCCCCACCTGTGCACTCGCTATCCCCATCTGAATTAATGGCAGGGCCTGGCCATGCTGTTTGATACTTGCCTTGGAAAACGCAAGCCCCGCTTGGCAGCGTATGCTCCTGGGTGCGCGCAAAACTCCCTGCGAGTGCCTCCTTTGGGAAGCGGTGGTCTTCGGTTGTGTGACCCAGCACCACCCCTCGGATGCCCCAGCAGCTTGCCAAGCGTATGCGTGGGGGGGGGGTGTCAGCCAGGGCTGGCTGCGGTAAGTTTCCCCCCACAGGCTTTGAATACCCAAACTAAAAACTTGCTTATTTTTGCGATGCTGTCCTTTCGGAGAGGGGCCAGCTGTTAGAACTGGTCTGGGATGGTTTTTAAAAGACTGTGGGTTTTCTTTTGGGGGTTTTTTGATAGAGGTGATACCTTAAAAGGACCTTCTGGAAAGTGGCTCTTCCGTGGGATAGGTGAGCCTGCAAAGACCTGGCTGCTCGAGAAAACGGTGGTGAGCTTCAATGCAACAGCACAACGTGACTGAGGGAGGGAGAGCAGTGATGGGCAGGAATAAGTGAGGGCACTCATCTGTTCATTCCTATCTGGGTTCAGTATCGGGGCCAGCCTTGTTTCATATCTTTATCAATGATCCGGATGAGGGGATTAAGTACACCCTCAGCAAGTTTGCAGATGACACCAAGCTGGGCGGGAGTGTTGATCTGCTGGAAGGCAGGAAGGCTCTGCAGAGGGATCCGGACAGGCTGGATCAATGGGCCGAAGCCAACTGTATGGGGTTTAACAANAGTTTGGGGAAGAGGAGGCTGAGGGGAGACCTGATCGCTCTCTACAACTCCCTGACAGGAGGGTGCAGTGAGGAGGGGGTTGGCCTCTTTGCCTGAGCAACCAGCGATAGGACGAGGGGTAATGGCCTCAAGTTGTGCCAGGGGAGGTTTAGATTGGATATTCGGAAAAATTTCTTTCCTGAAAGAGTGGTGAGGCATTGGAACCGGCTGCCCAGGGAGGTGGTGGAGTCCCCACCCCTGGAGGTGTTCAAAAAACGTGTAGACGTGGCACTTCGGGATATGGTTTAGGAGGCATGGAGGTGTTGAGTTGACAGTTGGACTAGATGATCTCAGAGCTCTTTCCCAACCTTAATGATTCTATGATCTTTTCCTGCAGAAACCCTAAAAAGCATCCAGCCTGCTCCTCTTATTGGAGAGGATCTTATCTCCCAGTAAGCAGCCTGAGTCATCTGCTTTGAATCTTTATAGGCAAGCTGGGGAAGAAGAGAGGTAGCACTTCCTGGAGGCCACCGGGGAGCTTCTTCTCTGTCGTAGCATGAGTAGTAACCAAAGATGCCCTAAAATCCTCCTCCTCTTCTGTTTTGTCAGATTTTTTCCTGGGATTTCTGCTGTATATTTTTAACTCCATTATTAATTTTCCTTTATTTTTCCTCCTGGGTAACCTAGATGTATATTTCTAAAGTTTTTGGTGTTTTGTTTTTGTTTTGTTTGTGGTGGTGGTTTTTATTTTTTTGGAAGGAAGTAGGATTTACAGAAAAACATGACTTAATTCTCCTTCCCATTTATAAAAAGAAACCTGTTTCCCCTTCAAAGCTTGTTGCAGGGGTTTGTCTGACTGCTTTCTTACTGCTTACAACCCCAAAAAGATGACACAATGAGAGCAGGAATGGTATTCTGCATCTTTGTGCACATCCTTTAAAGCATGGGCTTTAAGAGATGCTGCTGCACTTTTGATTCCCCTGTATTTAGGAGGGATCATCTGCTTTTCTGGTGACTCTGCGCTGGTCAGAAACCCTGGTTCGTGAGGGCAAAGCATTTATGGCTGCTGACTCTCTTCATGTTGATCTGCTTGGTTTGAAGTAACAGTTGCCCTGGGATATGGCCAGCCTTGGAACAGGGGTCTAATCCCAGTAAGTAGTACCTAAAATGCTGAAGAAACCTTGAAACAAAATGCAGCTTGTAACGAAAATGTAAAACTTGTGACAGCTGACAAAGGAAATACTGAAATGAGAATTAGCTGCAGTGATTGGAGGCTTTATGTTATGCTTTGCTTGGAAAATCCAGTGCACTTGATGTGACCCCTTTTGATAATTAAGTTGCGGCTGAGCCGAACGTGGGAAGGAGGGTGGCCCGTGATCATGCCAGCGTTAATTGAGAGCTCTGCTGGGGCGCAGCTGCCAAAAGGGGATGGTCCTCAACTGCTTTCATCCTCTGCTGCCACAAGCGTTCAGACAGCAAACTGGAACCAGGCGAAAAACGGCCTGGGGAGAGGAACGGATCGCTCCTAAAGCCGTATCGCTCGCTGGGCTCGGCAGAGAGTGCGGCTGCTTGAGCTGATGCGAGGGGCTGAGACTGTGTCAGGGTGCTGATGAGCACCAGTACCAGGAGGGAGGGAACACCCTGCTGTCCCACCTGCCCTGTCCCCTGCCGGTGTCGTTGAGCTGCAGCTTTGCCCTCGGATGCAGTCCCTGCAGCATCGCCTTCCCGTTGGGAACGTGCTCTGATGCCTCCTGCTTTGAGAAGTACGTCAGAGCGGGAGCCATTTCTCTGTTATTGGCGAGGAAGGGGGGCCTGCAGTGGGGAGTCTGTCTCTAGTCCAGCCGGGACCCGCAAGTCGAACCATTTGTGAGTCACGGGGAGGCTGCTCCTGCTTGGGCTGGAGCAAACTTCAAATGTGTCCAAGGCTCTTCCCGAGGCTGCCAGGCTGTAATTTGTGGCTGGCTTTGCTTCCTCTCCAATGGCTTGCTGCAGTCTGAGTGGAAATGCAAAATGGTCCAAAAGCCAGGCTGCTGCAGAAAATGCCTCTATTTGGTTTTTAGTGGTTTATTTTTTATTTTTTTTCCTAATGAGAGCACTTCTCCTGCAGAGCTGGTTGCGGCAGGCTGCAAAACCAGAGCCTGCAGGGGACTCTGGCTGGCCTCCTGAGATTGCCAAACAGCGATGCCTCACGTGCACTTCTTATGCAAAGTGGAGAATCGGAGGGCGAGGCGACAGTGGAAGGAATTTATGTGCCGTAGGCATGGCAAAATAGAGCATCAGGCTTTCTGGAGCCAGCCGGCCTCCGGTGCCAGCCCAGTCCAACTGGTTGGTAGGGGAGGCAGTGGTCCTGGATGCCAGCCCCTGGAAAGTGAGTCACATGTTTGCTGCAGGAGAGTCCCTTGCTTGGCTGCAGCATTTCAGCTGGAGGAAGGATGGGCTCTTCCTACCCGTTTTCTCTATGCAGAGCACACGCTTCCCAGAAAATCAGGCTAAAAATCAAGTTTAGTCTGGGAAGGCACCCTTCTCTCCCAGCCACAGCAAAGTGACTCAGCTGTATGTGGCTACGGACAACACACGGTCCTTCCTGAGAACCCTTATCTGATACCTTATCTGGGAGGTTTATCTTCAGGAAAAACCCCAAATCTGAGCAGAAGCTCAGCAAAAGTGGAAGGTGGTAGGCAGGCAGCAGACTGCTGCAGTTTGCACCCTCGGTGTGAGGTCTCTCTTCATGCAGCTGATCCTCGTGGCTGTGAGCTGGACCTGGTCTCAACAGGCTGAGCTGCCCTTTTGGGTTTTCCACTCTTGCAAACAGTCCCATCGTTGATGGCAGATGGCCAGTGCTTGAACTGATGCCATTTATGTTTTTTTAATCCCATTTTTAAGTGCGAAAACTAGCAGGCTAAACCAGGAAAGCTATGTCATGGTGACAATTTATCAGGAGGCTGCCGGCTGGATATTATATGCTCTGTATGTGTGTGTGTGTGGGGAAATAAAAAGTCCCCAAATCAGCTGGAGTTGGTGAAGCTCCAGGGAAACCTGGGCTAGCACAGGTGGTCTTGGTGCCTGAAATGAGAACAGATTGGGGGTGGCACCTGCTAGCTCGATGCTAGTCCTTCCTTACCCCTGTTCTTCAGTTGCCAGAAGGAAAAACACCCTGCCTGTTGAAACAGCTCTCCTGTTCCAGACAGTCTTATTTAACCCCCCTTTTAAATATTCTTCACAAAGCTATGGGGTTTTTGGTGTTCCTAAGCTAGTAGCTGACTGCCGGTTAGAAAGTCAAGGTGCCTGGTCAACACTGTGTGTGCATGCCTGAGATAAGAAAGGCACGCTGAGCCCTGCCTAGGCAAGGTGGCTTTAGCACCAGAGTAAAGGTTGCTTGTTTAGTCTGTCCAAAATTGCTGCTGGGGGTGGCTTTCTGCCCGATTGTCTGGCTCCAGTTTGGGAATTACCTAAGAGCCCTGACTCCTGATGGGGGGGATAGCAGAGGCTCGGGAGGCTCCAAATGAAGCTGTGCTGTTGGGCGGGGGGCAAAGGCCCTGTGTAAGCATTGAGCTCTTCTGCTGTGTCTTGCAAAGAAGAGTGCAGTAACAAGCCTCCCACAATGGTTCCTTAGCTTGGATTTTAATTTTAAGAAGTTCTTCATAAGAAGAGAAATGTGCATTACCCTGTTTGGTATAGACTGGCAAAGTGAAAAAGAACAGATCCACTTCCCGCTAACCTTTAAACTGCAAGTAAACCTTAAATGTTACCAACAACTCCGGTCCTTGAAAAATGAACATGTCGGCAGGGACCTAACATTAGTAATACTGTGTATGCCCTCAGATGAAGAGCAATACCTTGAAGATCCTCACGAACTGGGCAGGACAAGCGTCACAGACAGTGTGCATTTCAGATCTGAAGTGATGAGTCTTTCTGAGTTATGGTGAGGCTGCAGGGGATATCCAAGCGAAGCTTTCCAGGCTGCGAGAAGCAACCTAGCTTATCGGGACCCTTCCTCCAGCAACAGAAAGCCCTGAGCGTGGGTTTAAAGACGAGGAGAGCTGGTCTAGCAGCTCTGTGCTGTCCTGGTGAGCCTGGCTTCTGCCTGCGAGGGACCAGCTCCGGCCCTCAGCTGAGCTGGTTGGGTTTGTTGGTCCAGTAGGAAAATACTGCATTTGTTTTCTGGGTTAGTTTGTTGTTCCAGTTGGCTGAATCAGTGCAAGGGACGTGGCAGGACCAAGAGATAACAAGTCAATTCAGGCTGTCTCTCTTAATTGTACTTTCAATTCCTTTGGACCACACAGGCACCTAGCTGCCCAGTGACAACAGGGAGCAGAAGTCTGCCAGGCACAGCGAGGAGAAACAAGCACCTCCTAACCCCAGGCAACAAGATGGCAAGCCTAGGAGTAGGAAGCTCTGCCGGGGGCACATCTCCCCCTTGCTGGTACCCACCTCGATGAGATGCCACCAGCCCAAAGTGAGCCTGGGGACAGGGGGATGACACCTATGAGGGCCCCCCTACCTGTGGTGCTCCCACCGCCTCGGCGGGCGCTGTGCATAATGTGTCCAGGGAAGGGCCTGGAGAACCAAGCCTTATGGGGAGCGGCTGAGGGAACTGGGGTTGTTTAGTTTGGGGAAGAGGAGGCTGAGGGGAGACCTTATCGCTCTCCACAACTCCCTGACAGGAGGGTGCAGTGAGGAGAGTGTTGGCCTCTTTGCCCGAGCAGCCAGCGATAGGATGAGGGGCAATGGCCTTGAGTTGTGCCAAGGGAGGTTTGGATTGGATATTCGGAAAAATTTCTTTCCTGAAAGAGTGGTGAGGCGTTGGAACCGGCTGCTGAGGGAGGTGGTGGAGTCCCCATCCCTGGAGGGGTTCAAACACCGCGCGGATGTGGCACTTCGAGACACGGTTTAGTAGGCACGGTGATGCCGAGTTGACAGTTGGACTAGATGATCTCAGAGCTCTTTCCCAACCTTAATAATTCTACGATTCTACACCGCCGCTGGTACCCTGTGGGGCCTTTCCTCCGGCCAGGCAGCGCCGTTTCCAGCGGCGGAGGTTCGCACCCCCCACCTAGAGGAGCCCGGGGAACCACGGCTCCGGCCCTCACCCGCCCGCGGCCGCCATTTCGAGCCCGCCTGAGGCGAGGCGGCGGACGGAGCATGCGCGGAGGGGGGAGAGGGGGGGGCGCTCGCCCACTCCCCCGCGCATGCGCGGCAGCGCGGCGTGGAGGGGGGGAAGGAGGCGGTCCGGCGGGCGAGCATGCGCAGTGGCGACCCGCGCAGCCTTTATATAGGGGCGGGGGGGCGGCGGCGGCGCCGCATTGCAGACGGGCGCGGGGAGCATGGCGCGGCGCTTCCTCTGCCTCCTCGGGCTGCTGGCGGCCGGTAAGCGGCCCCGCCGGCCCGGCCTCCGCCTCCTGCTTCCCATTCTGCTTNCTTCGGGGTGGCTGCGGTGGAAAAGCTGTATTTGGGGGGGGGTGTATGTCTGTCTGTGTGAGTGGGGGGCATCGCCCAAGAGTAGCGATCAGGTAAACGCAGGGGGAAGGGGAAGGTCTCCGTGGGAAGCCAGCCTTTCCCGCTGCTGGTAGGAAAATGTCTTCCCGGTGGCCCTGTGGTAGCATCGGCTCGGTTCGCGTCCGTCTCTGACACTCGTGGGGCCACTGTCTCGCCTCACAGAGCCAAACAACAGCAGTTGGTCGAAACTGTTCTTCTGCCAGCAGCTCTGTTTATCTTTGGCGCTTCAGGGATAGGTGGGTGTTAATCCTCTTTGGGATGGCAAGAGGTAGCCTTTTCTGTTGTGTGCTTTGAGCAGCCTCGACTCATTAGGGTCTCCTCCTCCACACGGAAAATTCCACTGATGTTGCTGCTTGCTGCCTTGTTACCTGTTGTTGCTGAGGTGAAGGTGGTGGCGGGGAATAACTGATATTCTGCCTTTAGCATTAGGGCTAAAGGTTAGGTTAGGAAAGGCAATGCTTGTATTTTGTACTTTGCAGAAGCTAGGCAGAGCTACAGAAATGATTCATAGAATGACTGGAGGGGTAATACAGCTTCAGGTTGCAGTATGAAACGGCTAGAAACACCAAAACTGAAGGTCTCATACAGTGATGCACGCGATTTCTCGGAGAATTTCCCTTTAAATAAGACCATTTTAAGCCTAGAGCTTATTTGCTTGTGAATTTCACCTGCAATGTTTCACAAGTCAACAACAAAAAACAAACCCCCCAAAAAACCCACCAAAACCTGACTAGCTGTCTAAAAAGCCATAGGAGTAACCAGCTGGCAGACCGCAGTAAATTATGCCTCTGAGATCTTGCACGATTGTACGTACAGTAGTCTTGTATTTCAGTGGAGGTTTTTAATTTAATGGAGAATCTCAGACTTTTTCCAGGCTGGAAACAAGAAAGCAAATGGCAGCTTTCAGTCTGCGCACTTACCTGCTTTAATAATACGACTTTTTGTCTGCTCTGCACTGAATTAACTGCCATCGATTATCATTTCTATTGGGACTGTTTCCGAATCACTAAAATCATTGTAGTTTCTTTTGCTTTAAAAGGGAAAGCTGTTTGCCTTGAAGTATCCACCAGGTTTCCCACTAGTGTATTTAGGGAAATTGCAATGAGAAACCAGTTCAGCAATGAGAGTTAGCTTGGTCTGCCTGTTAAAGGCATGCGTATGCAACTGAGCGTAGCAGAAGACTTGTTAGGCCTGTTTTTCTTTAGGAAGTCACTGTTTTGACACAAATAAACACCTGTCTTTTTTCACCAGGGTTCTGTTATGGATACTAACTGACTCAGCTATGATAGTATCGTGCAGATTTTTCTGAAGATTTTGCTGTGACAACCTGAAGCACCATTTTCGACTGCTAAGCTAACTAATTAGCTGTATCAAAATCTAGCCACCCTTGGCGTATCCTAATGGAGTTACTTGGCTGGCTTACAGCATGGCTGGTAGGCCAATGAGGGTTTTTGGTTGACCTACTTACAGTGCTTCTGTGCATCCTCCCTTTAAGGGAGACACGAAGGAATTAAAGCAGGGTGTACAGAGCTTGGGATCTCCGGACTACTGATACGCGCTTTGATTATTGCTTGTCTTTGAGACCAGGAAAGGAGGAGGGCTGGGCGTGCAGTTACAACAGAAGGCAGTTTCTGTTGGGCTGATTTCCCCCCCTGCTCTCTTAGTAAAATAAAAGTTAAGCTGGGAGTGGAAAGTAAAAAGTGAGGATGTGATTATTTCATCCCCCCTAAAATAGTAGACAATCTTCCTTCCAGGGTTTCAAACTAATGTGTAATTCCGCTAGCAATCACTGGTCAGAACATCTGGGGACAGGGAAATTGAAGGCTGAGTTAGTCTGACTTGAATTTTCTGGAGGATGTGGAAAAAGCAGATAATTGAATTCGGACTGTGCTCCGTAGTTTGCAGGCTTGCGCTAGCTGGGAATGTGGTTTCTAACAAAAAAGCTAGGCTGGTGCAGCCCACTACTGTAGATTAAATTAAGCAGGCGGTGGAAGGTGTCGTCTTCCTGAAAATATATATCCCTGTTTTCTTAGAGGAATAAGAGGGAGTGCTGTGGGTATGAGGCACCTTATGACTGTCACATAACGAAGCGGTGCTTCGGTAGTGCATCAGTCACGTGGCTTGTGTAAACCTGCCCTTGCACAGTCCTTGTTTGCAGAAGAGGTATAAATAGAAAGAGTTGCTCTGGGTTGTGTCTGGAGGAGCTGCGCAAGATGTTCTGCCTGGTCACGGTCACGCTCGGCGAAACGCGCCCTCGCATCTGCAGAGCTTCCGAAGTCTTACGCGGTCTTTTTACAACCTCAGTTTGTGCTATTCAGCATAGCACAAAGAAGCAGTTCTGGGAAACCCTGAAAACCCAGACGATGCAGAGGATGGAACAAGAGAGTGGGAACTGGTCAGCAAAACTGAATGTGTCTCTTATCAGGTGACGGTGATGTCATTTGGGGCTCGCTGGGAGGTTGGACCGTGCTGTTCCAGGGAGGATTTTATGGTAGAACTGTGCAGGCAGATTTTTACTTTGTATCTGTGGGGGAAGTGTGTGTGTGTGGGGGGGGCGGTTACTTTTGTATTTTCTTTAAGGATTTACTCAGGGTCCATTTTCTGTTTAGCTTTTTTTTTTTTTCCTTTATGTAGCAGCTTTTGTATGCCATTAATTTGCTGCTATTAAGATACCAGAATTCCCATTGCAAGTTAAAACGGGTACTTATGCGGTCTTTGAAGTGTGTGCATATATTCTGGGGCAATGTTTGCCTGTGTGTTTGGTCATGGAGCAATGTTTAATTTCAGATACCAGTATTTTTCTTCCTCTTGGAGTGGGGAGTCTCGTGTTTACACTGTTTACCCTGACTAGTTTTTAAACTTTATTCTCTACTTCTGTAAAAGTCTGCGTATAGAGAGATTTTCTTGGAGATGCTGAGTAAAGGAATCCTGCAGTGAGATTTCAAGGCTTGTTTTTTCCAGACATAACAGTTTAAAATCCTTTGACAATGTTCATATTGGGATGCAAGCTATGAGTATGCACAGATTAGGGATTAACGCATTCTTCTTTCCTGCTATCAACTGCTTCATCACTGTATTCCTGGGTAGGTTATTCTTTCACCTTGTGCCCCACAGGTTGCCTTTTCCAGGCTCTCCCATCGCGAACTGCTGTCCTCCCTGAAGCTGCTCTTTAAAATGTCCCTTTTCCTCCCTCTGGCATACTTTCTCCGCTCCGCTGCAGGGGTCTGACGTCTTCCCTTTCCCTAAGTGAGCTTCCTGTTGAGTTGTCTTCCATGTCTGGCATTCATTCTGCATTAAAGCACTTCTCTGGCAGGAACGTGAAGAGCAGCACTGCTCCCGAGACTTTTCTTCTGTTTCTTCATGGCGGTGTCTTGAACTGCCCTTCTGCTTTCTGAAGTTTTTAGATGCATCTGGATTTCACCTGTCTTTTGCTGGGGCTGCAGTGTAACCCTTGGCCAGGCATTTTGTCTTCTCTTACAGGCACGGCTCCCTGCATAACTAGCAGACTTTTCCATTCGTTGTGGTGTGAATATATTTGCTTGGCGAAAGGAGGATTTTCAGTACAGAATTTCTGCAGACTCACATGAAATTTGCTCCTCCCCCGCAAAAAAAAAAACAAACCCACAAAACCAACAACGCAGAACAAAATCAAAAGGAATGGAGATGAACAACAAGTATGTTCAAAACATTTAGGCATGTTTCTACAGGGATCTGCTGCAGGGAAAAATGCTTCTCGTAGCTTCTTGGGAATGTCTTAACATACTGTATGGGACTGCTTATAACTTACGATGCTGTATGGGACTCCTGATAACTGCCAGATGCCCTTGATCATCTGAGTATCTCTTCTAGATTCTGTCATAGAAAAATCTCAGGCAAAAGTCGCGGCTTGCTTGGCAACCTGATAGCAACCCCTGGTCGATGTGGAAATGATTCTCTTGCAACCTTTGTAGTAACTGGGACGGTAGGGCTGATTTTACTGTCTTGGCTCATCCTGTTCTCTGCTATGTGTGTTATGATTGCTTGCGTGTACATGAGCTGCTTCTCTTGCCATGCTTGTCTTCTGGTGAGGGAAGCAAGGTTGCATCTGAGGTGAGAACAGTGTTTCACAGCAGAGGTAGCGTACCGGAACGAGAATGTGTTCCTCACTTTGAGGAAGAGCCCAATCCTGGTGTTAACTCGAAACTCGTGTCTTGTGAATTGTGCTAGTTACAAAGGTTTCAAGCTTGATATTTGATCAGTAGGTATTGAACAGGAAGACTGATTTTTTTTTTTTTTTTAACCAACATCTGCAATACCGATGACAGCTAGCCAGGTTTCATCAATTTCTTCTGCAACTCGCCTGTAACTTCTCAAATACTGTGGTCATTTTACTGCCTCATTAGTCCAGAGGCGTAGTAGACCTTTGGCACGAGTTACTAGCGTGTGAAGCAGTTACAGCTTTTGAAATTTTACTTAAACTCACTAACTGACCAGAGAGGCTGTGGAGTATTGAGCCCTTCAGATAACCTCAATTTGAGGTCACTCCTTGACTTGTTGACACTTTGTAAGGTTTGATGAAGAGAAGTTGATCCCTCTTGACTTCTTTAACTTGAACACACTTTGCTTTTGCAGTTCTCAAAAGAAAAGGGGCAAAGTCAGTAACTGAGCAAAGAATGGCAGAGACTAATGCAATCACTTGGCCTATGGGCCATTTCTGGGAGATAATGAATGTTCTTTAACATTGCCATGTGGGAGAGCCTGGGAAGGAGCATCCCTCCTGATGACTAGGTTAATATACTCAGAACAAATTAGATTGTCATGAAGGCATAAGAGTTGACAGCACCCCAAATACTCTTCCACCTTAAAGTGAACAGCAGCTCCTTTTCTTGCCAACTGCAGGTTAATTTGTCTGTAAAAATGCTACTCACACCAAGGTTTTCCTAGCAGCTTTATTTGGAGGAGGCTCGAGTCTTCAAGCTGATTTTCTTTGTTTCCTGGTTTATCCTCTGGCTCTTTAGGGAATCTGGTCTGGCCCATATAGAATCCCTCTTCATAGAAGGTTGTATGAGGTATTAACTTTTAAGCACAATCACGGAAGTCTCATTAGTAGATTCAGTACAGCTTTAGAGGGGATTGTTTAGGATGTTTTTCTGAGAATCTTGGGAAGAAATTCAGGCTGTCTCTCCCTGGAAGAATAATAATATAAATGCTTGAGGGAAGGGAAGCTTATTCTCAGGAAAGGTAATTACCTAACGATTTTCCAGTAGCTGTCCTTGCAGAATGGTAATCCAGCCATTATAAGCTTCCTTTTAGGTTCCTGTTTCCTGAAGAGGAGTGAACAACTGAACTGTGCTTTCACGTGCACGGCTCCGTAAGCTTTCCAAGTAGAAAAGGTGGTGTCCGAGAGGGCTGTCACCTCTACTTCCCTAGCTTCTGATCGTACGTTAGCGTTTCCATTCCAGATGCCTCGTGTAGAGGAAGGAGATCGTAGCTGGCATTTGCCGCTTTAAGAAGCGTCTGGGAGTAACGCACCGTCGCTGAAGTAGGTAGGATAGTACCCCTGTGGGAGCGCGTTGCAGGTTTCCCTTTATCTTAGCAGCCTTTAAACTGGGTGTTGTGCGAATTCCTTGGCAGGGCTCCATGCGATATGCAGTAGCTGTCACTTGTCATTTAACCGACTGCGTTACTGATGTTCTGGCAGCGTTAGGTTGCTGACCTGGGCCTCAGAGAAAACGCTTCTCCGTCCTTTTCTGCTGTTACCCTTCAACTTGTGGAGTCTTTTGATTATACTGGGCTGTGTTTCTGGGGTACCACTTGTTCTGGGAGATGGCTTCTCTTGTCTGTCGGATGTGAGCATCAGAGAGGT
This sequence comes from Scopus umbretta, assembly GCA_013400535.1. NCBI lineage: Eukaryota > Metazoa > Chordata > Aves > Pelecaniformes > Scopidae > Scopus > Scopus umbretta. Next base: position 6,516 of record VZTL01049721.1, on the reverse strand, counting down.
TAGAGTCTGTATGAATCTTTTTTGTTTGTTTATTTCAAGAAGCTGCAAGTGTATGCAAGGATCCTAGGGTTCCTGTGGGCTGTCAGCTTGGCTAGAAGCCCGAAAGCTGATGTCTTTTGCATCTGAAATACGTACCCTTTATACATGGGTTGTGTTTCTACCCGCCTCTTCCTTCCTCCTCCATTTTCTTCCACTGCTTAATTTAGGAAAAGCTTGGTGGAGCAAAGGCCGTTCCTTCTAAAATCGAAGAAACCACGTCTCCGAAGCTGTTCAAGAAGGGGAGGAACCAGTGAAAAGGGCGAGTAAAGGAACACCCTGGCCTTCACAGATAAACTTGTTTGGTGCTCTAAAAATAGTGGCTTGCAAGAACTTTGGAGAAGGGGGGCAGGTTTTGTTGGGCATGCCTTGTGACTGTTGGAGCTGATCTACAGAGAAGGGAGAAACCTATTTAAAAATGGATGACCTTAGATAAAGAACAATATATAAAATAAAAGGATGCCAGAGATAACTAAGAAGGTAATCCCATTGGGTTTATCCAGTGAGCATTAAGAGTTGTGTGAGGTAACTGACAGTGCTTTGTTTCGTCTTGGCTTGCTGCTCTGCTGGGGATGTGAAATAGCACATTAAGGTGTCACTCTGTGCAACAGGGGCTATTTTGAGGGAACAGGCAAGATAACTTAAGATTCAAAACTGTTCATTCTGTTGTGAAACAGCACAAGGTCTGAACACACTTCACTGGCATATTTGTTTTGTCGTAGCGTAAGTTAATAAATGAAGAGAAATGCTGCCTCAAAATTAAGTAGGAGAACGAACTAAAGGAAAAAGTGGGAACAGTAAAGGATTTCAAGCTATGCTTTTCTGAATCTGCAGGACCTGAATTACTGCAGAGGTCTTTGTAGTTTCGTTTCTGTTTTTCCCAGGACATTCAGAAAGGGAGGGTGAACACGGTTGCAATGAAGGTGCATCCTTTCATATTAGATATTGAGTTACATAATAAAAATATTTCAACATAATACAGAATAAACTAATACAAGCTTAACTAGATTTAAAGTCACTCTGGAAGATGGAAGAAGCCACGCTTAGTGCGCATCGTCTTTGTTCCGTAGCTGCTTTCTAAAATGTGCCCAGCGAAGTGTGGCCCTATGAGACAAGTTTGCCTAGTCACTGTTTGGCCGGAAAGATCTGTACTGAAAGCATCAAACGTAGAGTTCTTGACTTGGAAGGAAAGAACTTCCCCACTGTCCTTTGTAACTGAAAGGACGCTGCTGTTATTCCATCTTCTGTTTTCTTTAGATAAGTGTTCATCCTCATGGCACCGCCAGTTCAGGTTTCCTGAATCCGTTGGCTTTTTTTGACAGAAAAATGATGAAGGTATATTGGCATTTCATCTTGCTCTGATGTTGTGAAGGAGCGAGGACTTTAAACAATACCAGTGGGGAGGCGTTTGGGGTGCTTACTTGCATCCTAAAACTAGTTTTCAGTGTTCACTGGCTTATGAACAGTTTGATGCTTCTCCTTCTTCACTGTCCCTGCTGGTCTCAAGCTCTTCTGAGATTTCCTGGCTTTGGTCCCCTGTAGAGGATTGCAGATAACGTTAATGTCCCTATTCTCAACTCCGAAGTGACTGTGTGCCCGGTGGCAGTGCTTTGAGCAGAATTTGAACAAAATACGGCTGTGTATGCCTCTTCTGAGAAATCACTCTCTTCTCCTTCCAAACTGGTGAGACGTGTGACACAGGGAAGCAGTGCAGTCAGAGGCATCAAGTAGTTAACGTACTGTCAAAAATCAATCTAATTTTAAGACTTCTTTTTTTTCCCCTTCTGAACAGAATTATCTGCAACCTCAATTATCTGCTCACCTCAAAAGGTCTCGGACTTCAGTTTTCTTCTGCCTCAGTGTCATAACCTGACAAAACCCTGCTGCCCTGCCGATAGACCTTGCTGTGTCCCGGCAGGTCAGAGCATTAGTGACCAACTCTGCGTGAGCATCTGGTTGATACAGAAGCCATACAGCAGGGAATTTGATAAAGACATACAGCCAAAAAAGCTGATAAGTAAGCATAAATCTGAGGCGTAGTATTCCTTCTGTCCTGCACTTAAAACAACCAGGTCGGAGGCTACGAGGAAGAAGACTAGTTGCTAGACGGTCTGCCAAGACTGGGTATGGATCTGAAGAGTCAGACAGTGACAGGATCCTAAAGTAAAAAGCCAAACAAAACCTGAAAGTTCGTTAAGAGCTAGATCAAACCAGTGCAAGTTACAGCATGAATTCCTCAGTTTGTGTTTCGGATGGCTGCTTAGATCAAGAGTTTGAGAAGCTGCTTGGGGTAACTATTGTAGTTTTATAGTTTAGTTTTGTAGTTTTACAGTATGTTTCAGACAGGGAAAGGGGAGTCATTTTCTTTTGATTTACAGAACTAAAGGCATAGGTTAAAAGCTATACTTGCAAGTAGTTGGAAGCCCTTAATTCTGCTGTTTAAAGTCAAGGTCTTGCTTGACTTCAGCCAAGCTTTGACTCTGCCTTGCAGAGCCTTTCTGTCATTGTTCAGTGCCAATACCTGAAAGGGAAGAATAACTTTTTCCTTCAACCAAGTGTATACTTGGTTACTGTCATCCTGCCAGAGCTGGCAGCTATTTGGCTGACCAGGCTGACTTTGAAACTTAACTATTCCTAGTGCTTCCAGATCAATAATGCTGTAATTTAGAATAGGCTGTCTGTAAGTATTTTGCTAACCATAAATTATTAGAAGCTTTGAAGTCTTATTCCTATGGTCTTCTAACCTAGTGTGCTGTCTTGCTGAAGAATAATAGGCAATCTAGGCTTTTTGCTGGAAGAGAGGGTGGCAAACTTCATGCTCTTGTGTAGAAGATTTAAGTATGCAGAGCACATTTTTCTTAAAATAAATGGGTCATTCCTCTGTGAAATCCAGTGTAAATGGGCTTTATAAATCAACAGCTGAGAAGGCTGCAGAAAATGCCACCTATAAAGCAGTGTTTATCTGGCTCTGTTAGATGTGTAGTGGCTACGTACCTAGCAGACGAACTGGTAATTCAGCCGTTAGGTTGATCCTCTAATTGTTCAGAACCAAGACATGAGAAATGGAAAAGCGATTGTTCATCTGTCATAACCTTACTAGAAGCTTCGTAGGAATCAAGCAGCTTAATTCCTGCTTCTTGGTTGACAACGTAGTTTTACAGCGTGAAGATAATGGCTCCTAAACAGCACCAATACAGCTAATAGGTTTGAATGGGTGGGGTTTTTTCCCCTCAAACTTTGACAGCAGTGCCTTGTAGGCTTAGACTAGGCAGATGTCCTTGGAGCCTGTCTGCTGTAGAATTTTAGGAGTTGTTTCTTCATAGGTTAGTGCAATGTAGGAGATTGACTGCTGAAGAAACTGAGCCTACCAACAGATGATACAGTTTTAGAAAACTGGGAGAAGTTCAGTGTCCTGTTCANCTTTTTTGACAGTCACAACTGTCAGAGTCAGGTACTGAAGGACCTTGTAAAAAAAAAAATAAAAAATATATATATATATAGGAAAGTCAGCTAAAAGGTGCTGTTGATTAACTTGTCCTATTACTTACTATTAGTGCAGATCTTTTACATTTCTTTAGGAAGACTGTCCAGAAATGGTATTCTGTGTTTTACTTCAAAACTTTATAGGTTGCAAGGCAATTCCACGTGGGGTGGGAGGTAATGTCCAGACAAGGACTCGTACTTTATTTTTTTTCACCCTCATGAATTGTTCTGTATGCAGTTGAAGAACTGACTAAGAGGAAACAAAGTCTAAATAGATATAATGGGTGTGAAAGTGATATGGTAGAACATGCCTCACATTGTCTTCCATCCCTCATTTGCTTTGACTTTCTTAAAACTTACTGTTTATGATCAGTGTTCTGGTCTGCACCTGGCTTCTGAGTCTTCCATGTAATGTGTGGGTTGTTATGCCTTCTAATCCAATTAGTTTCCTAGGGCTCTCAGTTGCTGCATGAAAGAAGGGTGGTTCACCTGGAAGAAGGAACGCAGACAGCATTTACAAGCTAGATGTGACTGCTGCTTCAGAGTAGAAGTGACTGCAAGGACAGTAGGGATGGGAGAATGGGGGGGGGTCGTAGCTTTGGGAATCAGCTGTCTGAAGGGTAGCGTTCTGCAATGAGCGGTTTCTGTTTCAAGTCATCTGATAGTTCTCACGTGCTAAGCAAAGTGGGGTTTTGTTTTGGTGGGGATTTTTTTTTGTTTGTTTTGCTTTTTAACAAAAGGTGGATGATGGGGATATTGACCGCTGATGTGCTGAGACTCAGGCACTTGAGTAGAAAAGTTCAGTGTTATGTTTTTCTGAGTTCTTTGGCTGTGTAATCTGTATTTGGGACTCATGTTTCATGTCAGAAATTGCAGGTTTGAAATGTCCTTAAAAATGTTAGTAAACCTTAGTGGTGTACTAGAGAGGTTGTGGTTATACTGAACAACATTAACCTGCTTGCTTTGGAGTGGAAGTCATACAAGTGTGCAACTGTGAAAGAACCATTCTTTTTTTTTTTTTTTTTTTTTTCCTGACTACCAAATANTTTTTTTTTTTTTTTGGGCAGCTGTGGCAAGCCCTGTTTTGTGGCAGAAGGACTGTGTGAAGGGTCCAGATGTATGGTGTCAGAGTGTTCGGACAGCATCGCAGTGCGGAGCGGTGAAACACTGCCAGCAGAACGTCTGGAACAAGCCTACTGTAGTAAGTATCAACTACTGAAATTCTTCCCACTTGTAGTTGAGGTGGCTGGCTTCCATATGCTGATGAAGATTTTTCAAGTCCCTGATTGGAGTTAAGTGCTACATCTGACTATGCCTTGGTTACTATGCCTTAATTTGGGTGCTAGAGAAAGGTTGCTTTCCAGTTTTCTGCCTTGCACAACTTGTCTGCTGACTTCTCCCGTGACCTGTTGCACAATCACCGAGCAATGTGTGGAACAGAGCTAGTGGATTTCAGAGTCGTTCCCCTTTACTAAAACGACTCCTAATTCACAGAGCCTTTTCTTATTCTTAACTTGAGCAATGCCAAACTGACGGGCTTATGACAAAAAAAAAAAGCTGTATGCCTCTTTAGGTCTTTCTGGTAAGTTAATGTTCCACAAAACGTCTATGAAAAGATGCAGCATATGCTAAACTGTGAAAGCTATGACAGCAAATAATGGTACAAATGTTACATTTAGCGTGGCTTTTCAAGTTGCATTTGTACTAAATGTGAAGGGCTGCTTTACTAGATGTAGCTATAGTTTGTGGTATTGTTTCACAATTCGCTAGGGGAAGAAGGCATTTTACTTATAGATGCATTCAGTTCACTTTGGCTGTATCTGTGCTGAGATATGTTTCAGTTTGTGGAAAAGTAGGGGAGGAATGTCAGAATGGCAGAGCACAACGAAAATTAATGAATCTGCCGGAAAAGTTCTTAGTAAGTGTGAACTCTTTGCAGAGTAAGGTAAAAGAGGTTCAGGAGAAGTCTTCTCAGGGCAATATACTTCATACTTTGAGGGAGGTGGGACTAGGTGAAATGAAAAGTGGTAGCCCTCCTGCTTCTTCATACCATGTTGATTTACTGAAGAAACTGGAGCTGGACATGCTTGGAATAGCCTCACCCTGTTTAAAAACACCTCTTCCCACCCCAGCTTCAGCTCATACTTCTTCCTTAACTTCAATTCCAAATGTGATACTCGTTCTTAGCATTGTTATTTGCACGCTGCATTTACAGGTACTTAATTCTGTCTCAGCGTAACTCTCTACTTCTCTCTCCAGAACAGTATCCCTTGTGACTTGTGTAAGGAACTTGTGACAGTGGCAGGCAAGGTTTTGAAGGATAATGGCACTGAGGTAAGCAGAGCTCGCCTTCTCCTTGCCCCAAAGCACTGTGTGATTTCGTTGTCTTAACGAGATCGCAAGGTGAGGGGGTGGAAGAGTAGTCTGCATGTTGTTTTCCCAACCTAAGCAGCAAATGTTGAAAGGGGCCAGAGAACATGGGAAAAGGCTTTTAAACAGCTTCTTCTGGTTTAGGGATTAGCAAGTTCTAGAATCTCTCATGCTCTAATACATCCCTGATTGACTGTAAATGCTTGATAAAATTGTTCTTGTACCAGTGGGCCGTAGATCTTAAAAGGTAGGAAACTGCAGTCTCTAGAAGTGGGTGATTACACCGAGTAGACTTTATTTTGGTTTGGGGCACTTCTTTCCTTTTTCTTTTGAGAACCTCGGAGTACTTTGTATAAACAAATTGCTGTCCTACTAGTTCATAATTTCACTTTTCTTGAATGGAAACGTTCTATGCTGGCAAGACTGTGTTGTGCAGCCCTTGCAAGGAGTATTTCATGTTTTCACTTTGGCAGGGTCTCATCGAAGGTCCAGGACTGGGGAAAATAGACCTATAGTGTAAAACCTCATTCTGCTTTTGCTTGCCAACTGGCTGGACCTACCTGAGTCCAAGGGGCTCTTTTTCAGACCTTGTGTTGGGCATTTTGGGAATGCAAAGAGAACTTGAGA
>VZTL01049720.1:38053-51824 GCA_013400535.1 Scopus umbretta | reverse complement strand
GATAGAAGGAATTTGCATGGGATTTATTGGATTAATATAGGAAAGGAGGAGGAGAGATTGGATTAGGGTGGAAGCAAAGGAAGGGGAAAGTGGAGATGTCCTTTAACAATACGCAAGAATTTCAGGGAGAAGATTTCTAAGGTCTGCCTCTGTCCCTTGCAGTACTCAGTCTGAACACAGTGCCCTCTGCAAAGTATGATCCCTTCCTCAAAAGGAGAGCAATCACTATTAATTTCTGTGTACTGCCCTTAGAAGCAGCGGAGCTGTGTTTGTGTGGTCTTATACCATCTGTATTTTGTCTGAAATACAGAAAGAAGGCTCTCAGAAATCTGCCATGAGTAAGACAAAATGGAAATACCAGAGCTTCCCTTCAGACAACAAAATCTTGACTTAATTCTGCACTGCATTAATTAATGATTATGGGACAGCTGCACATCAGCTGCTGAGGCAAACAGCTTTCAGCCCCATGTTTTATGATACACCTGAGGCAGCTGCTTTTCCATCCTTCTCCATTCTGCTGCATGTTTATTTAGTACATTTGAGCATTTCTGGGTTTGAAGCTCATCTTGTTTATGGTGTCAGGTGCACCTTTTGCTGCTGATATCATTAACTCATTGTTAGGAAGGGAATGAGGGAAGATGGCAGCTGAGCACCTTCATGTTTTAACACACATCAGCTGTATGTAAAATCTGCTAATGTTGCACAGGGGAGGGGAGTCAACTAATGTTTTTTTTCTATTAAATCTCTATCTTGTATATATATCCATTTTGGAATGGTAAAAATAATTGAAATTCCAAGAGTAAACAGTGGCTCTTACTTTGTTAGCATGCTACAAAATACGTATTTCTAAAGAATGATGCAATTTTCCTAGTTACATTGTGAAATTACTTCCAATGATGTTGCATCAGGTAATCTGGACTATGTTTAGCACAACACATTTGTGTAAATAAGTAGCATGTTAAGGCAAATGTGTTTTAAGGATTTTTAGTTTGTTAGTCTGTTCTTGCTCCATTTCCCCCTTTTAATCAGTGCTGTACTAATGATCATTCAGCCTTTGATTCTAAAACTGATTCAATTTTTCTGTTGGTGGGAGATGATCCTTTGAGAACACTTGGAAGCTTTAGGTGAGATTTGGCAGAAACCTGCATCGAAGAAACTTTGCGCAACTGTGTGATGACGCCAGGCTTGAAGTTCCAAAGCACCAAATATTTTTCTGAATTCTGCTGAATAGTGATGCATTTTTTCTGTTGTTTCTATTCACATCACTGCTGATTACTAAGATATCTGTGTGTAAACAAAACCTTTCTCATCTATAATTAGCCTTCTCTGACTGATTAAGGAACATGCTTAGAATGAGGACATGCTTAAATAGAATGCTTCTATTTAAACCCACATAACTTCATAATCAACCACTAGATACAGAAGAAAAGTACTTGATAATTTAAATGCAGTAAGATTGCCTGAGTATAACAGAAATGCACTTAAGATGTTACTTTTCTGCTTCAGCAGATTATAAAATCCTCTAGTACCTGAATTACAAATGACTTAATTTGGAGCCCTTTTAGAGTGGAAATTATCTATGCTGACTAGTTTGTGCTCCTGAAAAATTAATTGTTCTGAGTATTTGTTACTTCATATTTACACTTACTCCATCAGATATATCTTCCTCATTATGCAGCCTAGCAGTAGTTAAGAGGGTGCTTTGAAATTGTGTAACTGATGCTGTTTAGCCTAACCATTCTTTTTTCATTTAAGTATTTTAGTGTCAACAATATGGGATTCCTTCTACAAGAAAAAAATGCATATTTCAACATATTTTACTTTCTGTTTCTGTAGCATTTATTTTACATCACATAAGCTTGCAAGGTTTAGCAGTTAGAATAAATCATCATCATACAGCACTTCCGAGCTTTACCCTCACTTCTGGATCTGATTCATTGTATGACGTTGGACAACATGCTTAATGACAGTGATATACTGTGTATATTTTTCAATAACCATTTACCACAAAATTTCCTCTTCTCATCTACTAGATGAGTATAAATGCTTGAGTTTAAAGGTTTAAATTGAACTGTCCCAAACAAAAGAAAGAAATACTTTAATTAGGCATCTTAGCAAAGATTTTGTTTCCCTCTTCAACTGTTTCATCCAGTTATCATTAGTTATAGCTCAAGACTGAAGATGGAACAGAAGTTGCCACGGAAGAAAAAAGGGTAATATTTTTAAATGTATGTAATAGGTGTCTGCATGCCTATTATTATGTTAAATAAACCCATTAAATTAATTGTAATTTATTTTGATGAACAATAACTCAGAATTAGTAAATGCAGAACCATGAGAAATTAGAATTTGTCATCTTCTGTCTTGGCAAATGAGCAAATAAAAGGATAGGGCTGTATTTATGCAGAAAACGTATCCACATGCAAAAATAGGAAGTGCTGCTTTTCCAGTGTGCTACATGGGCTTCAAAAAGAAGAATGGTCCCATAAACAAATGGTGTTAAGAACTATCTATATTTGCTGCCTTGATGTTTCTTTATCAAGCGGTCTTTGGCTGTCACAGTAAAGCCACCCTTTGAGTATTTCAGTGAGATTCAGAGATGATAGTAAGTCTTGAGTTATGTTCTTTTTTCCCCTTAAAAGATTATATTCCTTTTTGCGCCTCCTCATTTTGTTCAAGTCAGGCCATTTTATAAGAATTTTGCGATATGATTCATCTGGAAGAAAAACTGGGGATGTACTTTGCCTTTCTGAATGCCTTTTCTACAGTCTGTGCTCCATGAGGCAAAGGGTATTTTGTTCTTTTCTGTATTGTAATGAGGGGAGGAAAATGGCTCTAAATATAGATATCATCCTGAATGCATACGTAACTGAGTACTGTTGCACCTGTCAAACAAGGATATACCACGTATACACGTTTATTTTTCTCATATTGTCATGTCTCTGCAAGCTAGGTAAGTAATCTGAGCATGAGTTACTGAATTTGGAAATCACAGGTAATAGGCATTTTCTTTTATATAATGTTTTAACAGTCATTTCTTAAAGAGGCAAAATGGAGAAACAGTCTTTAGTTACTGTCCAGTACTTAAACACACATACTTTAGTTTCACTGACCTGCAGAATGGACTGGATACAGTAGGAATCATATAACAAATCCCTCCATTTAGACAAAAAGATCCGTAACTGGTGCCACAGAGTTCTTCATGATCTTAAAAATAAGACCAAAGCAAACACAGAGAAAAATAGAGACTTCTATATTTTTATCAATAAAAGCAGATCTTAATTATACCTTTGGGGACTGGGGTGGCTTCCTTAAAACAAACAAACAAACAAAACCAAACCAAAAGACTCCCCACCAAAACAAACCACCACACACAAACAAAACCAGCCTATGTGAAGAAATAAAGTATCAGTCTTGCTTTCCAAGCCAGCAACATGTAGCACTATATCTTGCAGGATTATTTCATATAACAATATGCAAAAAGATCACAAATTTATCACCATATCAGATGTGAAGTAGCTAAATTATATGAATATATGCAAAATTTCTCTTGCAGCGAGAGGAAGTTTTGAATTCTCCGTTACTTCATTTGCCTTTCATGATGACCTATATGAAGTCTGGTTTGTCCTGTTCCAGTGGCATGAACTATCTTCAGCTTAACTAGCTTCTGTGAGAGAATTGGAGTCAGTACAGATAAACCGAGAATAGTGTCAGGTGTGGACCAGGACATTCTGAGACTGCTTCAAGCTGTATTAAGAGCTGAATCATAGCGCACTTGGACACCACCAGGTTTTCCCGCCCCAGTTTTTAACAAGCAGTGGAGGAGCTAGCCTATGAAGTGTCACTTATGTAGAAGACTGCCTGTTACAATGTAATGTCCACAGATCTCAAAAAGGCTTTTTTCTAACTCAGTAGGCTTCCTATATGAATTGTTAGTGTTTTAAACACAATAAGGCATTCTAATAAAACCCCAAATCAGGATACTAATGCTGGCACTCGTAGCACCAGTTGTACATTTTATGCTTAAACAGAATATCTAACTGCATCATTTCACTCTTTTTGAAACCAGTCTAAATTCAGAAGTTGGACCACATATATTTATGATATATGTAATGCATCAGTAACTCATTTTATATATATGCACATAATTTTAATATATTTCTTCAGTCTTATGAAATCACAATATCTTAATCAAAATAAAAATAGAGCACTCTTCTGGCATCACAAGCGTGAGAATCATGTGTTACCTCACACTTTAGGTGTTGTTTTGCTATTATTTCTCCCAGAAGTTCTGAAAATAAGAATTCTGCTGTCTCACTGTTTATGTATAGAAGACATGTTCTATACTAAATATAGTGTTGTTTAAGAGAAATCAAGATTGAATTACTTGTCCTTCAGGAACAAGAGTTAGGGTTCCCCTTTATTCCTGCAGAAAAAAGTGAGGAAGTGTGACCATAAGACGTTCTACCTTAGGAGCTTCTACAGCTTTGTCTATAAAATAAACCTGACTTTTCTAAGACTAGCAGAAAAGCTAAGCTACTTCTAACCCTGTGCAACAAATCATCGTGCATCCTGCTGTCTCCTAGGCCATCTCTAGTAATTCCACTCTCCCATCTTTTCATACATTCTTCCATTTCTATGATAGCATGTTGACATAGGAGTGCGAGTAAAGTCCTTACATTATTTAAGATGAAAGCAGTTATACCACAGAGCTCAACAGGAATTCAGTTTCATGTTCATGTTATCAAAGTGCTAGCATCCAAATGGTAACTGGGCCTTTTTGCATGTATGCAGATAAATTAGGGAGCTGGAGGAGGGGGGAGGTAAGGCTGGAAAGATTGTTCATGTTTCACCTTGTTGCACTGGCTCAGAATGTGGCGTAACAGAAATGTATATTCTGCCCTACCTTGTTAGAAGCTAAATGGGAATTTATTTTAACTCTGAAGGTTTCTGTGCTTGTCTACTGGCAATTCACTTACTGCAAGTTCATTATTAAAAGACTTTTAAAATTATTTTGCATAGGTAACAGTATAATTGCAATAGGAATAAAATGGCAACAGAAAAAAAAACCAAGCAGGTTTTTAAACAAGAACTATAAATTATTTGATTTTAGTCTGTTCAAACATAACAGTGGAACTTATGTGACAGTGTAATTAAATTGAAGGCCACATCCTTAAATGGAGATTGAATACATGAACAGTGTATCAGGATATCTGTACAATTATAAGAATCAAGAGAGGAAAAAGCCAAACTCTCAAATTTGACCTGCTCTCAACTCTATTAAGCATCTGAGGGACTTAAGTGGTGTTAAATTCTACCAGATGGAAAAGTAAGATGATAGAAGGTAGGCCTCACAGAAAAATCCCTTTAGACAGCTGGTGGAAAGCCTTCAAAGAAATTCTCATGAGAATTAATGAGAACTTGTTAACCTCCTTAAAATCCTGCTTTATGGTTCTATTTCTTTTCTTCATCTTTATGCAGAAATAGGCCCGTCTTACACTGGCATAGTGGTACAGTACTGAAGAAAACTAAATGTCTCAAGTCATTCAGGTCTCAGAACATTTGGGAGAATGATTCTCTCAGTGTTATAGTGTGATCTGTATACTAAGGTCCAGCTCTGCAGTCCAACTAGACATTTCTGTTCCAGCAAAATACCTCAGGCACTCTGTCTTAGGCCTATTAGGGAAAAGTGAGAGGTGGATAGAGAGAACAAAGAGTGCCTAGGAAGCCTTCAAAACCTTTTTGATTGTAATTACAGACAATTTCTCTATAGGCTATTTCCTTCTAGAGCTAGACTTCTTCCCAGTGCTAAGGGAAAAGTGGTAACCTTAATTTTATCAGTAATGAAATATTTGAAGAAACCTCTATGTCCATGTAGATCAGGTGCCCCATTTTCCATCCAGTTGTACTTTTCATTAATGCTATTTTGTCTACTAATTCTTTGCTACTACTTACTGGAAGTACCAGAGTAATAGACTATAAAGTAGATGATGTTATAAAAGAGAATAAAAGAAAATTCAGGATGCTCTAACACTATCAAAACAATATTATTAATTAGTAGTAGTAGTGGGTTTTGCTACAATACAAAAATATATATTATTGTACTCCACACCCACTTTACTGAAATGCAGTAGTTTGGATCAAATTGGAAAGCTACAGCTCTGTATTTATAGACAGGAAAATATGAAAGCAACAGTTTATCCCTTTAAATTTATAGTCAATGACGCAAAAGAGTATACTGGAGAATCAGAAGGGGTTCAATACAAGCCAAAACCCAATTACATTAGCATCCGTGAATGTGTTATGATTTTTCATGAGGTAAGTCAATACATTGTATTAATCTAAAAATGCAAATTGTATGCTTTGAAAGTCAAATGTATACTACATTCAGACTACCATAATCAAGATAGAAAAGTTTAACAAGTCAAGCGACGATGGGCAATTAAAAAAATACAAAAGATTTAGCTTTTCGATTAATACAACTGCAGAAACTCTATCTACATATGTTCTACGTAATACGTATATGTATTGTGATATACATCATTCTGTGTAAGAGAGTAAATAAAGAGAAGTAGGACACAAAAGTTACTTTTAAAAGAAGTTGGGTTTTGGTGGGAGGAGAAGTGAAGAGGAATTAAACAAGATTGTTCCTTCTAATGCCAGACTGTGAATACTTAAAACTGGCAGAGGTAATAGCAGCCTCTAAGCACGCTGGTTCTCAATTATTCTGTTTGAGGACATGCACGAAAACCTGTCCCTAAACTATCTTGTCTGTTTGCATTTAAACTTTTGTAACCTTACTGTCCTATCTGTTAAAAAGAAAAACAAATAAAGGTTCAACACCACCTTAACCCCCAAAGAACCAAGACAGCCTTGATAATCCACGTGTTGACTCAGCTGTCTTGCCTAGTCCAGAGGCTAAAATACTACAGAATGTCTAATCCTGAAGTCTGCTAAAAGAAAAAAGGGAAGGGGGAGGAGTGGGAAATGTTGACAGAAGATAAAGGGGTTGATGTATGCTTCCTCCCTTATAAGCAACTTTGGACTGTAATGCTAATCGACCATGAAGTGTGAAATATTAGGACTGATCAAAGCAAACATCTCCTTAAGAGAATTTGTACCACTGACTGGTGAACTCTAGTTTGCTGACTAGTAAATGGAGACAGCCCTATGGAGCAGTTGTGACAATCCCAATGGCAGCTGTCAAAATCCATGCAGTTTTAATGAATTCTAATTATATATGTATAAACATCCAAGTAAAGACTTGGAAGAAATTACCTGTTCGCATATTATTCCAACAACAATTTTTATTCTTCGTCAGAGGCTATTCTTTTGAAACGGCACCTAAAGACAAACATGTAAATTTAGCATGTCATTTTTAATTCCAGTGGCTTTTTTCTCTGAAGACATAGGTATTGGAATGCATCTTTCAGTGTTGCTGCTAAGACATCTGTTGTACTTTGACAGTAGTATACTGTTATATGTAAATTCTATTAATTCACAGTTAATGGCAAACATTCAAGCCTACTGTCAAGTTCAGTGAACTCCTAAGGCAGTACTACAGAGTAAAACCAAATTCACACTAAGGCACATTTAATCAATGAATACTTTTTTCAAACTGCCATGCTTATTCAGAATTGTAATACCCAATGCTTTTAGGCAATCTAAATTATTGCTTCTGGCTAGCAAATTAAATTGACATTTGTACCTTGAAAGTCAGTGCATACAATTGAACCAGTCCTGAGACTGGTAGTTATTCAGTCAGGTAAGATCTTGGTGGTGGAATTCTTGCATTTCACAAACAAGAACTTCCCAATTTATAATTTCTCAGAGACAATGTGTGTGTTTCACTTGAGTGTTTCTCATGTCTGGATCTCAGGTGAAATTATTAATATCTGCCTGGACAGAAACGTATCTTCACTTGACATTGCTAAAAAGAAACTTATTCTGTAGACATGCTGACCCTACCAACATCTAACGTTGCTATATTCTGTTTTCTTGTCAGGTGTAGTCAAGGTTTACCGTACCAAATAGGTTACTGAACAAGACTAACATGATGGATCTTATTTTTTAATGTTTGCTCTTTAAAATACACACAAAGTAAATATTTAAGCAAACTGTCCTATATTGGAATAAAGATTCTTTTTTCCATTAAATGATCAAATAAAATAAATTATAAACTTTACCAGAAATAATTTCACGTACCTCAGCTTTTAGGAATAGAAAGGCAACTTTCTGTAGAAGTCTATTTCAAAAGGTGTAATGCTTTTGTACTCACTGTATAAGCAGACAGTTCTGTTTTTCATGGGACCTCAAATGGTTTCTCTATCTCTTTTAAGTGTCCTGTCCATACAAGAAAATCTGAAACGGCAGTTCCCTCTGACACTGGGCTGTAACAGCAAGGTCTCCACCCAAAGGCTGTCCTCTTGGGCTGTCTCACAGATACGCAACTTTGCTTACTTTGTGTACACAACCAAGTACAATTAAGGTAGCATGTGGCACAAAGAAACAAACGAACATGATTCACTTCAGAAGTAAAATCCCGTTTCTAAAATAAATAAATCATCCTGGAGATGGTTCTTTTTAGCAGTCAAGATCTGGATTCTGTGTGTGCTGTTAAAAAGGCTTCAAATTTACATATAGTGCAATGGGGGTGAGGTTACAACAAAGACAAACATGCATGCAGAGGCCGAGTACAGGATAGGGTAACACCCCATTATGCTCCCAGAATCACTTGCATATTTTTCTAGGGTTACCGGTACTGCAATTTATTGCTGAATTCAAAACATTCACATAATGTAGTATATATAAATTGCATCATAAAAATATAATATGCAGCAGTCAAAAAATCTGATTTAAATTTGTATTTTACTGGAGCAAGCAGTCCTTTTTAACTTACTTTCCCTTTTCTCAGGATGTGCCACAAAATTGTATAATATCCAATAGCTCTCATAACAGAAAATATAAATAGGATATATAACCTAGATTTCAGACTAGCTCCTTTTCCAGATTTAATTAGGATATGGGTCCTTGAACAGACAAAATTATTTTGCTACAGCCAAAAGGAGGTCTCGCATCTCTTTTCCTTCATCTTGTTGTCAGTATGCATCCCGCTATCTCTCTGGTGCTGCTACTGGTATAAGTTGAACTTTTTCAGGAGATGCTTAAATCCAATGATCCAGCAGAAAATTCCTTAGAGGAAGCCGACAGTTTTCATTGCATCAGTGTGTTAAATGGATGTGCTATGCACCTCATCAGCTGTTTGGACTAGGACTAATTATTACATGTACTACAAACTGTTTAAAAGCTGACTGCAGAGAACAAGACAGTTTGAAGGTGGCTATGGAACTACTAATTGTTTATTTTCAAACTTTGTTGCGGGCATGTTGTGGTTTAACCCTGACTGGCAACCAAGCACCACACAGCCGCTCGCTCACCCTCCCCCTACCCCGGTGGGATGGGGGAGAGAACTGAAAAAAACTAAAACCCGTGGGTTGAGATAAAGGCAGTTTAATAGGACAGCAGAGAAACAGAAAATAATAATCATCATCATAATAATTATAAAAGAATATACAAAACAAGTGATGCACAATGCAATTGCTCACCACCTGCTGACCAATGCCCAGCCCTCCCCGAGCAGCGATCGCTGCCTCCCCAGCCAACTCCCCCAGTTTCTATACTGAGCGTGACGCCGTATGGTATGGAATAGCCCTGTGGGCAGTTTGGGTCAGCTGTCCTGCCTGTGCCCCTTCCCAGCTTCTTGTGCACCTGGCAGAGCATGGGAAGCTGAAAAGTCCTTGACTAGTGTAAACACTACTGAGCAATAACTAAAACATCAGTGTGTTATCAGCATTGTTCTCATACTAAGTCCAAAAACACAGCACTATAGCAGCTACTAGGAAGAAAATGAACTCTGAATTAAGCTGAAACCAGGACAGGGCATATTCAAGGAAAAGGGGTGGTGAAGGAAGGGGGTGAAAATACTTCCTAAACAATCTAAGAGGTTGTATGTCTATATGCATAATTCCATTCTTTAAGTCTGATAATAAGTATCACAATCTGGGTCTAAAGATCACTTTCAAAAGAGATTGCTGACAGCATTCACATTTGTGGCTTTTTTCTTTACGACTGAAAAGTAAATCTTTAGGTAGTCATGTATTTATATGTAAATGTTTTTTCTCTTTGGTGTTTGTTGCACTCTGAACAGAAGCTGAAGTATGTGTCAGCATCCTAAAAAGAATAAATTGGATTCTCTTATCTCATTAGAAAAGTAAGCTGATATATCATAAAGAACATGAAAATCTATAGCAGAAATTGTTGCTAAACTTGATTCTAACTTGCTTACATCTATCTATGCACTGAACTGGTACTAGAAACACAAGAGATCATGTGTGCACCTACCTAACACTTTCCAAACCCAGTGTCTTCTTCTAAGACAGAGCTGTAGCCTATGCTCACAGAAACTAAGAATCCAATTCCATGAATGCTCAAATGTTTAACTTGCATGCATCTTGGAAGTTAGTGAAAGATTACTTTGTGTATCAAGTTAGGGTATTTTAATCTGAAATTTAAAATACAGTCTTTTTTGCTCTGTGCCAGCTTGTTGAAAAGAACTTCAGATAAGTCCTACTCTTTCCCCTACATCTTTGTCTTCTAATCTGATATTAATAATAACAATACATTGTTCGAAAGATTACAGTTTATACATTAAAGTTAGGTGACCTGTGTATACTGATATATACTGATACTACTTCAGCCTCTTCAACTACCTCAAAGTCCTGGGTATCTTTATTTTCGTAGTCTGAATCCATTAACAAGGGCTTCAGTTTAGGAAGATATTCAAATCACACATTTAGAGTTAACCGTATCCTAAATCACTAAGTTAAAGTGTGTTCAAGTACTTTGCTGAATGAAGCATGACCTCTGTGTGTATGTGTGTGTCACACTGAACGATGCAAATGGGATGGAAATACTGGGTTACTATTCTGTAGCAGAGAACCCACAGATTGAAGTGAGCCACACAAGAAAATTCATACACTCTTTTGGGCACTAAAACACTAGGGGAAAGAATACAGTTTTTTCTTTTTTGGGAACTGCTATTGGATTTCTGTGCAAATTGAGCACTTGGACACAAAACTGCAATGGGTTCAGCTCTTTAGCAAAATTACATGCCAATATCTGGCCATACTGGAGGCTGGCTGGTACAAGTCTTTTGAACTCACTAGATCTGTCTTTAAAAGAACCTGTGTGCTTTACTCCCCATATACTTAAAACAGAATCCTTGTTGCCACTTATTTTTGTGTACTTAACTATTCTAAGCATCCATGAGATGCAGTATCCCCAAAAGATGATAACTGGAAGTCTTAATGAGCACAGCAGATAAAAAGAAAGCACTGAATAATGACTTGGGTTTTGTTTTATGGTTCTTTGCTATCCAAACATTCTTAAAATTAATCTCTACATAAATCCACCCCCAAATTAGAGCAGATCATTTCTGTCACATGGCTATTTCAAATATACATTGTTTGTTCATTTAGATTAAGTTGCACCTTACAGCTGTCTTCAAGAATGGGATTTTACTGCATTACGTATTCTTTGCTAAAATCCAAAAGAGGCAAAATCTCATTCTGCCCCAATACTGAGCTCAAATATTTGTGTTGTGAATACAATGAAGGCAAAAAATTCTAAAAATTGTACTATCTGCTTAGTAGGCTAATTAAACATAAATTTCCTTCTGAGATATGTCCTTGATATCTATCAAGCAGTTAGTATCCTACACCTCTTTATTTTCTCCAAGAGCCAGGAACTGTCCTGAAGTCTTGTTAAAAGGAGTCTGTTTATTTTCTTAGGTAGGTGATAACTTCTAATACCCTTACCATATCAAGATCAGAACTGATTTTAGTACAGGAAATCATCAAGTGTCAGAAAAAAACCTATTGAACTGCCTGAAACAAACAGAGATCTCAATAAGGACGAATTCAAGACGAGATATTACAACTTTGTATAAGGACAACATGTAACTCAAATTTACACGCTGCCAAGTTTCTTTTAAGAAGGGATAGATACAATGTGAAGGAACTCTAACAAAAGACAGAATAAAAGGCAGATGCCAAACAGCTTACAAGCTTCAACATGCTTGTGATTGACAGGTGAATTTTTTGAATACAGTTGTTCAAAATTCTTTCCATTACAGCTTTCTGAAATGACAAGAAATGACTGAGTCCTTTTGTCTTAGGAATGCCTACAGAACAACTTCAGGTTTACATTTTCATTTTATCCACCACTGAAGTATGTCTAGGATTAATTATATACTAAAACAGCTGGTAAAACTGTTATCACGATGTTGAAATGACAATTTGAGACATTACAGTAAATTTACGGGAAAACTTTCCATTCCTAAAATGTCATAAGTAGTTTGTAATCAACTGCAAATTCCCACCTGAAACCCCAGTTCCACTGTATGAGATATTCATACAGGAGCTGGCAAAGCTACATTTCAGTTGAGGCTTCTGTCAAATGTATCTACTTGTAGTCATACTACATATTTGTAATTTTGAGATAGAGATTCCAGTCTCGAGTTTCTGTGTGCTTGGGGAAGGGGTGTGTGTGTGTGTTAATAAATTTTAGAAGACACCTGCATTAAAAAAAACACTATCAAGCTTGGGAAAAAAAAAACCAAAAACCCACAACACTATTCTTTCATTCTGTGTATTTACTGATTTCTTCTATGGCACATTTGCTCCCCAGTTTCATCCCTAAACGCTCTAAGAAATCAACTAAAATGTAACAGAACTTAAAGGTTCTCACTGCGTGACTCATTTTTATTCATATGTCAGTGGTAGATATAGTGTCCATCAGAATGTCAGCTCTCAAACGTCAGTAATCTCAGATCCAAAAATCAGAAGTCAAAAAAATCCGTATTACAAACTGGCATACAGGGAGACAGTTTAGCATATGGACATTTAATAACCTAGACCAATACCACATAAATAATTCTGAGATACTAAAAAATACGTATCATAAGAGTTTAGATATTTACTTTTACATGATAGTCATCAGGAAGCTAATGCAACTAGTCTTCATAACACTGATTTTGACTTTTTAAGCTAAACATCATCCAGACAGTAATAACTGATCGCTGCCAATGCCAGCTATTCCACAGCAGCTCAGCATATGAGAAAGAACTGTTAAAACTTGAATTTCAATATTTTTTTTATTATTTTGTCCATTTAGAGCATGTTCTTAACCTTGGGGTTTTTTTAACTTCCTTTTTTTTTCCATTTAATTTTGTATTGAGTTAATTTGTTCTACTTAAACCATAGCTTACCACGGCAAATGGGTATTCTTAACTCTGCTGGTGTAATCTTTCTCAGACATGCACAGGACAATCTGCTGAATCAATGTAATCTCTAATCTGCATCGTGTAATCTTGCAGCTGCTCTCTCCGCACGCAGTTATGTAATCCTGGTGTCTAGAAAAGCAAAACAAAACACAAAAAGAACAGGCAGACCTTTCAGAATAACGTCGTCAAAGCCCCGCTGCGCCTCACAGGGAGGCCGCCTCGACAGAAACCAGCCCCCGCCGCCCCCGGGCTGGAGCGGCCCCTCGCGCCGGGGAGCCCCTCACCCGGCGGCCCCTCACGCGGGGGCTCCCACCTTGCCCGCCCTGTCCCGCGGGTCGGCGATCGCGACACGGCGGCAACTGCCGTGAGGGGACCTACCGGGGGAGGGGGGCGGTGGCTGTGGCGGGGGAGCCGCCCCGGCCCGCCCCG